>JANIJH010000008.1:59037104-59050570 GCA_024520975.1 Erythroxylum areolatum | reverse complement strand
GTAAGTGAAAGTGTGATTCTCAACTTAATGTTGAATGCCGGACTAAGGTCCGATGATATGGGAATGAGATTAAATGGAAAGATGCAAATGTGATTGATGCATTTCATTGCAAGAATGTATGAAATATAATGGCAGTTGTGACCAGAGCAGCCAACGATCATAGCTTAAAGCTCAACGAGTAAAAATGAGCCTCGAGCTCAAAAGTGATTTAGAGTCTCAGGATCAACGTTTAATAAGCCCTGTATCCCCCAAGCGGATAAGGGACAGTTTAGGCACTCGGTCACAATAAAGTAACAAATGGAAAGTGAGTCTCATGTGCATTGCATATGCATAATATGAATGATTAAGTGTATTGAATGTGAAGAGTGAAATTGAATGTGAAGTGTGAAATGTGAAATAATGTGAAATGTGAATTATGTGTCATGTGACTGGGTGAGCCATCGATGATGGTCACTCATTAAGTTCACAAAACTCACTCAAAATTTGCAAATATTTTTCAAAATTCAGAAGAATACTCCATTAGGCAAACGGGAGTATCCCTACAACATATAAGTAAAAAATAGAGGTCAGGATCAGTTGGCGTCTGCAGTAGTATTTCCTTTTTTTGTATCAAATTAAGTCTTCTGCAATTATTGTAACTTATGTATTCGAATATTTCTGTTTTGAAATAAATTTCCAAATCGGAAATGGTTATATATGGTTTTTGCAATGTAATGAATTTTTAACAAGTATTTTGTATTTATAACGGGCCTAAATGGCTATTGAAATTTATGATGATTGTATTACTATGATTGAAAATGTTTATGAATTAAAGTGGGCCTGATTTGGTTATCGATTTCTGCACTTCATGTTTGTGTTTTAAAAAAAATTGTACTAAAATTTGAATGATTGAGTGTTCTAGCATGCCACCCTCGCGGGGCATAGACTCGGATATAACCCAAGATGTCGAGCACGTGTCTTGCAGGAATGGGTTGCTACAGTGCATCATCTAAAGTTCCAAGCTTATTTAAAAACCTATCCAACTTATATTCCATTGAGTTTGTCTTATCTTGTTGGAATCTTGATTATCCTTAAGGTCTAAATTGTCCTCCAGAATTGTTCGTCTAAGAGAAGTTAGGGTGATTCTTCCACTCAGGGTTGTAGGTGTTAGAGTAAGGATTGTTTCCCCCTCCTCGTCCATAATGGCTCCTATATAATTTACTTGCTTTAGATCACGTTCCTTCATTAAAAAACAGTCAATTATGTCATGGTCCAATTGTCCACAGATTTCACACTTAAGTTGTACAACCTTCACTAGAGTTGAGGATGAAGCCTTCATGTTGTCGAGTTGTCGAGTCAAGTTATCAATCCTTGCTTGCATTTCCGACATATGATTAACAGCTATAATTCCTTTTTGTTCACAGAATGCAATAGTCTATCTACTTCGCTCAGTCTTCTGTAAACAACTTTTACTTGCTATCCCTTCTATTAATTCTTTCACTTCATCAACTGTCTTCCTCATCAATAATCCTCCTGAATCTGCATCGATCGTACCCCTTGTATGTGAGGTAACTTCATTATAAAACATTTGCAGCAAAAATTCTTTAGGTAAGTTGTGATGTGGGCACTTCCGTTAGAAGTCCTTGTATCGTTCCCACGCTTCGTAAATCAACTCCTCATCACCTTGTTGGAAGTTGGTGGTTTCCTTAATGATCTTAATAATTTTAGTCAGGGGAAAATATTTAACTAGAAAGACATGGACTAATCGATCGCAAGTGATTACATTAGCTGGGTTAAGGGAGTGGTACTAAGCCTTTGCTCTATCTCTAAAGGTAAAGCGAAAGAGCTTAATTCTAATTGCATCTTTCGACATCTGATGGTACCTAAAGGTATCATAGATTTCCAAGAATGTCATTATGTGTGTGTTGGGGTCTTCGTTTGGTAGTCCATAAAATCGCACATTCTATTTAAGCATGTTCAGGAGAGCTGGTTTGATCTCCAATGATGCGACTTATACAGATGATCTAGCTACTCCTTGGCTAGCCGCAATGAACCCCAGTCTCATAAAGTCCATAAGGTCCTCTGCTGACGTACTTGGTTTGCTCTATGGTCCAAATCTTGATGAAATTCCTTAGCCATTGTTGTCTTCGCGATTTCTTCTTCTTATTTACGTCGAGCTTTCCTAATGGTTCGTTTTAGTTGAGTAATATCTAAACCTAAAGTTTCAGCTTGAACTTCTTATGACTTTAATGTTCATGCAAGAGCACGATTTCGGAGGTAGAAAAGGAAGAAGAAAATTAAAAATAAAAAGTAAAAACTAACTAAACGTCGTAAACTATAGAATTAAACTATTGCCACCCCAGCAACAACGCCAAAAACTTTAATGGTGGTTTTTTAATATGTGTAGTTTTAATATTTTAACCTCGATATTTCGCAAGCATATAGGTCTTTTGCATCATACCTAAGGTGTCGATCCTACGAGGAGGGTTAATCTAATCCTAAAATCTAAGACAAACTAATCACAAAAATTCAAATTTAACTAAACTAAAACAATGATGCAATTCAATCAATCGGTTTAATCAGACCACTCAATTCAAGAATTAATCACAAAATATTAACAAATTAGCAAATTGCAACACATAAATCAAGAATCAACCTAAGGAACAACCAATTGAGAGAAAAGGAAATTTTTACTTATCTTCAACACTAATCTAATTAATTATGAATTGTCGAATTATTGGTTATGGATGATCCTAAGGTTGATTAATCTCTCGAGTTATAACCGGTAGCCCTAAATTATAAACTCTAATCAGATTATGGAAATTGCAACTTCTCAATTCATAATTTATCGAAACCTTCATTAGATCTGAAGTTTTCCACTAGGCTACCGGAAACCTACGTGAGATCTCTCTTCACATAATTATCGATTTTATTGATTTCTAATTCGTATTAAATCACCTAACTCTTGTTGCCTAATTTAATTATTTTTCATTCGATTCACCTTCTCAGTCTATCACCGAATTATGTAAGTGTAGAAATCAATCACAATGAATCCAAATAACATAAACAATTAGATTTTTATTGAATCAAAGATAAAAACAACTTGAAGGTAAGTTTAGAAATTCCTCATCATTCATAAAATCCTATCTCAATTCTATACATAAATAAAATTGAAATACACCGAACCAGATATGAATGGATGATGGAGGTAGCAATGTCGAGAAACCTCCTATTCTGGGAAGTACTTTGCATCATTTTCTTCTCCATGTCTCTCTTCCTTCGCCTCTTTCTTAGTCTCTCGATGAACTCTCTCTAGGGTTTCTTGATGGTGGCTGATGCAAGAAGCTCCTTTCTTCTTTTCTCTTGTTCTTTTTATATTTGATGTGTTTGTAGCAACCTTAGGATTTTTTCGGAGTTGAAAAGGACCGAAAATCAACATTTGACTTTTCCATGTGTCCGTTCGTCTATCCGATGCAGGCCACGATTATGGGACAATGTAAGCTCTCTATTATGATCCATGATCGTGAGCCAAATCTACTATCGTGGGCTGTCTCCCTCGCTTTTGTCACAATCATGGCAAGATGGGCCATGATTGTGGGTCATTATTTCGGTCCCATTCTTTTCTAAACTTCTTCATTTTTCGTTGTTGACCCTAAAATAGTAGCAAACACATCAAGGTACCTCAAAGATATAATAATTAAACTCAAATGCTTGTACTAACCCATAAAAAAACACTTAAACATAAATAATTCACAAACTAACACAATTCTACCGAAAACACTTACTAAATAATTGAATAAACAGATAAATACATATCAAACTATACCTTAAAACACGATGCATTCCACACTTATCAGTAATTGAAGAGGGGACAAAACATGGTGAAAGTAATAATGTAAAGAAGAAGAAACCAAATGAAAAAGCTAGAATGACATAACACAGGGAGAAAATCAATGTGGAGAGAAGTGAACAAAAAGAAGTGATAACTATTTAGATACAAGATCAGGATAATCATAAAACACTGTATAAAGGAAAGTCAATAATAACTGATCAAGAGATTGAGCAAGATGAAGCAAGGAGAACTCCTTCAATGGAAATAGGAGAAACCTCTAAAACTAAACAGAATCTCTAAGAGCAGGTAAGAAATCAAAGAGAAAGAGGTCAGACAATAAAAATAAATAATGAAGTTAGCAGTATGGAATGTAAGAGGGCTAAATAGCCTCGATAAATAACTAACTGTTAGATATTTGATTAAAAGCAAGCTAGCTAATTTTATTGGCTTACTTGAAACCAAAATAAGAAAAGGAACAAATGGAAAAACATCTTATAAAAAAGGAACAAATAGAAAAATATCTATGGTTTTTAGGGGAAAGTTGGAAGTTGATAACTAAGTATGACAAAAATATTAGAGAGAGAATTATAATAGTGTATAACACCAAAAAATTGGAACTGTTTAGATGGGATGTTATAGACCAATATAGACCAAGTGATAAAATGTTACCTGAAGATAAAAAACACAGGAAGTATTATTATAATATCAACTATGTATGTAGCCAATTATACATTCCAAAGATAGATGTTATGGGTGAAACTGGTAAGGATCAACAATACAAAATATCACCCTTGGAAATTCATAGGGGATTATAATTTCACTTTAAGAGAAGCATGGGGAAAAAGAAGTTGGACTAAGCAAAACTGCAACAATTACAAGAACTAACAAAGCATACTGGGTTGACAAATCTTAAACACTATGGAAATGATTGCAATTGGAATAATAAGTAGAGCGATAGTTGGTTCTTGTTAAAAAAGCTTGAAAAATGTATGATTAATGGAAATTGACTCGCTAACTTCCCATTTAGTATTGCCAGTTTTGAGGAACCTAATACCTCTTATCATAGTATAATTGTGGTTGAATTTAATAAGGAAAGATCCATTTAGGGCCTTCAACCATTTAATGGAAAAACCTCAATTCAGAAGTATTTTAAGGGAAGAAATAAGTAAGGAGATAACTGGTACTAAGGTTTATATGCTAAACATGAAGCTAAAAGCTATAAAAGAAAGGGTTAAAACTCTTAGAAAGGAATTCATAATTCTTGAATAGGAGGAAACAACAAAAGCATTAGAAGAAATGTAGAGATGCCAAAGGAGAATGCTAGCAAAACAAAAAGATCAACAACTGAGAAAAGAGGAAATAGATAAGGTAAACAAATACAACAAATCCCCAGAAGACATAAACAATTTACTAAGATAAAAGCAAGATTGTAGTGGTTGAAAGAAAGGTAAAGATGCACAAATTACTTTATGAATTCAATTAGAACTTGGAGGAACAAGAAACATATGTAGTATTTGGAAGATGAAGCAAGCTAGAAACATCATGATCAGGAAGAAAAGAAACGAATTACATTTGAATCCTTCAGTAAGCAATATGGGACAAAAGATGTAGCAGAGACCATTCTAGAAGATATAAAGAGGAGAATAAGGAGAATATTAGAGGAGGAAAAGACTGAAATAATTAAAGAAGTTACTAGATAAGAGATAAAAGAAGCAGTATTTGTAATGAGTCCTGACAAATCTCTTGGCCCTAGTGGCTATAATGGAAGATTCTTTAAGAAGAACTAGCATATCATAGAAAGGAAAGTCACAGAAGCAATAAACGAATTCTTCTTGAAATGAACCTTTTTGAAAGAGTAGAATAAATCATTTGTCAGCCTGATCCCTAAACAACTGAAGGCCTTAAAGCTGGAATAGTTTGCAACATACTCTATAAAACCATTACTAAGATAATGGAAAATAGATTGATAAAGAATCTGGGGAAAATTATTAATCTAGCACAAAATGCTTTCATAAATGGAGAACAATAGGCACAAAAATCTTGCTATGCCAAGAGATTTTTAAAAGCTACAACACTACACTAAAATGAAGAACTGCATTGTAAAGATTGATCTGGCAAAGGCTTATGATTCAATCAATTGGAATTTCCTATTCATCATTTTAAATGCAACCGATTGTCCTCCCATGTTTAAGCATTAGATTAAAACATGTCACTCTAAGGCTTCCCTAGCCTTCTTGGTGAATGGTGAACCACCAAGCTAATAAAAGCCAAAAGGGGCTTGACACAAGTGGATCCCCTATCCCTATTCTTCTTTGTGTTATGTATGGAGATACTATCAATCACTATAGCAAGAAATGTGGAAAGTTGCTCAAATTTTAGTATCATCACAAATGAAGAGATAATAAAATAACACATCTAACTTTTGTAAATGATTTGTTACTTTTTTATAGGGCTGATAAGCTTTCAATCAAAATTTTGGAGAACTTTAAAGCTATGTCAGCTCTAGAAAGCAATCAGAGTAAGAGCTGCTTTTACCTCTCTTTAAATGCAAACTGTGAAATTGCTTCAGAAGCTATGGAGAAGGGGTTACATCAAGGAAATCCCCCTATAAAGTACCTGGGGTACCAATTTCACAAAGAAGAGTCATTATTGTTGAATGTAAACCACTAACGGACCATTTGAAGGGAGAATAAACCACCGGTGTAAGAAGTTTCTAAGTTATGGGGGAAGATTAAAATTGGCATAAACAACCCTGAGCAATCTACCAAGCTATTGGATTAACTACATATCATTACCAGAAAGTGTGGTGAAGGAGATTGATAAAAAAACTGAGAAACTTTTTATGTGAGGGATCAAGTCATAGAAACAAGAAGGCAATAGTGAGCTGAAACACAATATGCAAACCAAAAGAACAAGAGGGCTTAGGACTACAATCAGCAAGATTACTGAACAGAGTATGTTAGACCAAGAATCTATGGAGGTCATATAGCAAGAAGGATGATCTATGGGTGAAGTGAATTCATCATATTTACATAAAAAAAGAGAAGCAACTGGAAATTGGAAATTAAATAGAATATGACCCAGAACCTTAAGGAAATCTTGAAGACTAGACAGTGGATGCAGAATCTGATTGTTCATAAGATTGGAAATGGGAGTTGGTGGTGAGCCCAAATACTAAGGTTAGTAGTTTAATTAGAAATAATCAATGGTATTGACCGTAACATAACAGTAGAAATGTAGACATCTTAATGGGAAACATGCCAACTTTTCAAAATACTGAACCAGATAAACTGTAGTAGATTGCAGAAGGATAAAAGACTTTTAAAACAAAAGCATGTAGAGCTTTCCTACAAAAGAAGACAAGTAACAATGCAAGTTAGAGAAATATTGTGTGGGACCATGGCACTAACCCCTCACATGGATTCATAATTACCTATGAAGGGTATGATGAAATTCCTCATCACTTCACTAGAATGTGAACTCTGTCACCACCATCTGGAAACATAAGATCTTCTGCTGGTAAAATGCAATTACACATCGAACATGTGGAGCAAGATGTAAAGAATACTCAATATAAAGAGAATAACCAACTCCTAGAATGACTTAATTCACTAGATACAAAGCATACTACAAAGCAATAGCTTATACGGTGTATTACATATGGCAAGAAAGGAATTTCAGAATTTTCAGGAAGAAGGTAAGAAGCAAAGAGACACTTTTCCTACTAATATACCTCCATTGTAGACTCTCTATGGAAGCCAAAAATGTTAACAAAAAACCTCTACAAAAACTGAAGGAAAGATGGCTACTAGACTTAATTTCCAAAATCATTGTAGTTAGGAAGTTTAGTCTTCCAAACTTTTGTTTCTTAGATCATTTTGACCCTTAAAAATGTTGGAAAACTACTTAACTATATATATGTAAAACTTATTTTTCAAAAAAAAATTGTTGTATAAAAGATGAAGTAGGGTAGGTGCTCGTGACCAAAAATGACATCAAGAAAAGATGACATAGATACTTATATAGCCTTTTTAATGAAGGTATAGAGGACACTGTCTTTTTAGGCGATCTTAAAATGTCTGAAAGGTATAATAACTTTACTTGTTACCAACAGATTAAAAGGGAAGAAATTTAAAGATCTTAGGCAAAAAGGGTCTTACTTGGCCAAGTTTTTTTAATGTGATCCTTAAGTCCACCAAAATATTAGATGAGTGGAGACTTAGTATACTAATTCCGTTATACAAGAGCAAAGTAGAAAGTCAAAGTTGTAACAACTATGTAGGCATTACACCACTTACTCACATTATGAAGTTATGGAAGAATATGATTGAAAAGAGAGTGAGAAAGGATGTTCCTATCTCAGAGAACTAGTTTGACTTCATGCCAGGAAGGTCCACGACTTAAGCTTTATATCTCCTTAGAGGATTAATAGAATATTACAAGGAAAGACAATGTCACCAATATATGATTTTAATTGATTTAAAGAAAACATATGACAGGGTACATGGGGAAATCATATGAAGGTGCTTGAAAGTTAAGGGATTTTTTATGACCTATATACGAGTTATTAGGAATATGTATGAAGGTGTAAAGATTATAGTAGGGACGATAGGAGGATATACAGAGCATTTTTTTATTGATATTAGGCTACATCAAGGCTCCTCATTGAGCCCCCTTTTATTTGCAGTAGTGATGGATGAGCTCACCAAGAATATCCAATGGGATGTGCCTTGGTGTATTTGTTTATTGATGATATTGTTTTAATGCATGAGACAAAAAAAGGATTTCAATGTCAAGCTAAAACTTTAAAGGGATATGTTAGATTTGAAAGGCTTTAAATTGAGCAAGACTGAGATTGAGTACATAAAATGTAACTTTTTGAGCCATAGGTGACTTCTAATGTGAAGGTAAAGATTAGTTCAAAAGTTACACTATAAAAGGGTGAAAGAGTGATTTAAGCATCTAAGATTTATCACCCAAAGCAATAGAGAGATTGGTAAAGCCATAGTTTACCGTATCACATCAGTGTGAATTAAATAGAGAAGTGCATCAGAAGTTTTATGTGACAAGAAAATTCTACTTAACCTTAAAGACAAATTTTATCATATAATGATTAGGCCAGTCATGCTCTATGGGATAGAGTGTTGACCTATCAAATAAATGTATAGTCATAAGCTAATGGTGCGTAGAGATGAGAATTTGGATGTTTAACCTTACTAGAAGAGATAAGGTCATGAATGTAATGGTAAGAGACAAATTAAAGATGGCTAACATTAATGAAAAATTAAGAGTGCTTAAGTGATTCAAATATGTTAAGAGAAGACATCTTAACGCTCAAATGAAAAGATATGAGAAGATTATACTTAAAGACTGTAAAAGGCAAAAAGGAAGACCTAAGAAGAATTAAGTGAGGTGATTAAGAATGATATGACTTTGTCAGAACTTGCCGAGAACATGATCCTTAATAAAAAACTTTTGACTTATTAAGATACGTATAAAAAGATCTCAGATAAAGAGATCCTTCTTATTCTCATAGGTCTTTTAAGAATTTTTCTTCGAGTCTTATGTCTTGTATTTAGCCCAAATATTTAAAATGTAGTACTTCCCTCTTAGTTATTTAATCTAAACATTCTCTTAACCTAAATATTTTTCATGTAATGGATGGTTTAATTTATTTATATACTTGTTTTTTTTCTTGTTTGCATATTTATTTACTAATTTTATCTTTTATTTTTACTATCTATTTTGTTCTATCTTTATTGTATTATTGTATTATTGTTTATATATTTTATAATATGTATATGCATATGTGTACGTGTACGTGTATTTTATAGGTCCATTGAAAACAATTTCTCTACTTGACAAGACATATTACATAAAAGAACTTACATATCAATGAGAATTTCATTGGATTGTTATTAAATTAAGGTTTTTAATTAAAATTTTAATAAATAATAATTAATAAATTAATTTGATTCACTGTTAATAAATAAAATTATAAAATTTATTATTATTTTATTAATTTATCATATTTACCTCTCAGCTTATATTTAAAAAATATAAACAAAACAATAATTTGAAATTATAATAAATTATATTTGACACATAATTTACTAATTATCGAGCGTTACACAAATGAATAGTAACGGAGTTTGAATATTTTTATAGAATTTACAACTTTTTGAAATTAATGTAGGTGACAAGAAGTTGCATCGTTTACCTTATCAGAAAATGGGCACGAAGATGGTAGAAGGTCGTGGAAGGAGAACATCTAATCATAGCATGTCTGTAAGTATGGGGCACGAAGATGGTAGAAGCTCGTGGAACTACTAATAGTATTAATCAAATCATTACTTTTTAGACAGGAAGGATAAGGACATGTCTTAATATGGCCAGGCCCAGAAGTCTCTAGTCTTTCTTCGATTATTCTTTTGAGGACGAACTAGAGTCCTCCTGCCGCTTCTCACCGTGACTATATATTAGGGGCTCATCATCCCCTTCCAACCCAGCTCCGAGTTGTATCAAAGCTTGTCTAGTTCGAGTTTTCTCCACGAAATTTTCGTTTGCTAGTATTTCTGTATAGTTCTTTCTCAACTTCTGAAAATGTCGCTCATTCCCAGCTTTTTCGGTGGCCGCAGAACCAACGTTTTTGATCCATTTTCCCTAGACGTATGGGACCCTTTTGAGGGATTTCTCAATTCCAGTGCACTAACCAACGTCCCTTCCTCAGCACGAGAAACTACTGCATTTGCCAATGCTAGGATTGACTGGAAGGAGACGCCAGAAGCTCACATTTTCAAAGCCGACCTTCCAGGGTTGAAGAAGGAGGAAGTGAAGGTAGAGGTTGAAGAGGGTAGAATTCTTCAGATAAGCGGTGAGAGGAGCAAGGAGCAGGAGGAGAAGAACGATAAGTGGCACCGAGTTGAGAGGAGCAGTGGTAGGTTCATGCGCAGGTTCAGGCTTCCGGACAATGCAAAGATGGAGCAGGTTAAAGCTAGCATGGAGAATGGGGTTCTCACTGTCACCGTTCCCAAGGAGGGGGAGAAGAGGCCTGACGTTAAGGCCATTGAGATTTCTGGCTGATCTTAGTTAATGGTCATTATGATCCATCTCCTGCGCTGTTTTCTTCTAATAAACGATCTGTAATGTGCTTGTGTGTTAAGGGAGATGATGCATGTATGTTTGCAATGTGTGAAAGGAAGAACCCTGTGTATTCCTTTTTAACTAATAAATATACAAATTTCGTGTGAGACTTTACTGACGATCCTAATATTACATGGCTGTCATGGTTGTGAAGGATCCTAATAAAGATGTTTACCCCATGTTATAGCTACTGAGGACGGGGATGCCTTTTCTTCCATTTCTGTTTCGGAAGAACTGAGATCGGTTCGCTTGTTCAGAAACTATAATTGAATAGCAAAGTTGACTCTTAACATAAATGAAGTTTAAAACATTATGTGATTATAAAGGTCACGATTTTGTTAACAAGTAACGGTAAGCTTACATCAAAGGAACAACTCGTAACAATCGCGCAATTCCAAAATCCATTTCGAATTCTATACTTCCTTCGGCTTTCAAGTTGAGGCACAATGGTTATAGTTACAAAGCAATGGAACCTACACATGGCTTGCATGAATCGCCTACACAATTACCATTCCATATGAACTCCTTTCTGTATGGAGAAACGGAGCAAGATCCATATGGACGCCTGTTAAGCTTCAGCTCTTAAAAACGCCTTCACATTCTGGAAAATGCCCTTATCATATGGATTCGTAAACCGCACCCCAGTGAAGATTTCTCCTGTATCCGTAGAAATAAAAGAGACGATTACAGGGAAAAACATAAATAAGAAATTGAAACATACTACCACTAGTCCAAACCCCTGGGGGTTGATTAAACACAGTGCACGGGAAATCACCTGGCTGGGACTGATCAGTCACTTGAAACTCTGGGTACCTTTTCCAGTTTACCTAGAAGAGTAAGAAATTAATCAGAAATATCCGCACTGTAAATGGCGTATTAAATATAGTTATGGTTTTCCCTTTTTAATGTATTAATTGGCACTAAACTAATCCATTCACCCAAATCCTGGCTATCAAGCGTACATACGCACAAGCACAAAACATTAAGCGCACATAAACATAAGCACAAGAATGGGCAGATTTGTCTTAAAACTGAGAATTTACCCATTCATCAGTTCTGATGTTAAAGCAAATGCAATAAATATGCCATGCCAAAAACACCACCTACAACCAAAAACAACATTCCATTAGAATTTCATAATTTCGTCATACTTATTTACCCCTGATACTGCACAGCTTCTAGCTAAAACAAAAGAGACCTGCCACAGTACTTGAAGAAGAGTGAATAGCCTTGTGCCAGTTACTAAACATACAGCCAGATTAGTCTGCAACAAGCATGACAAAATAAATGCATTAATTGGAGAGCAAGTATACATAAGCCCAGAATACAAGGTAACCTCATAGCAACTCCTAGCATGTGTTAACCTACCTCAAACTCAACATCTTGCATTCGTCCCAAAACTGATATAAAAAAATATCATACATCAATCGCAGCAAAAATATGAATAAATGAATATTGTGACGAGTTAACACAAGGTATAACATCAGTAGCTTTCAGATTCTCAACACTTAAACATCACCTGCAAAGTTATAATCATTCATGATCTGGGAACCAAGTGTCAAGAATCATATTAATTGTATTTCAACGAATTAACAAGCACATTTATTGCCTATGCCTTGCAATTTAAGATGAGTAGAAGCTAGAGTAATGCAACCTTAAAAGTAACAAGTGAATTCAAGAGAAAGTCTGAATTTACTGTGGGATAACATCACTACATGAGAAGCTTCAGTGCTCAGGAATCCAACTACAAGAACCATGAAGAGGACGTGGTTGTTCTGACCTGCAAAATTGTAATAAAGGCATCAATACCAGAACAAAATTACAATAAAGCAATTTGTGCCATCAAATTCAATACCTATACAATTTCCAAAAGCAGGACAATGGTGATCAAAGCCCCTCACATATGCCTTGCAGCACTTGCAATATCTTACCCTCTTAAGCAATGAAGTTCCCTACACAAAAGCGAACAGAAGAATAACCATAATATTCACATATCCAGTAAAAAGGAAAATGACAAGAGCTTTCAATGACTTAAGGCATAGGATACAGTTGCATGGAAACTTGAGAAGTTTCAATACCGGCCTAGTTATTGCAATAATTCTTGACACATGATATGATATGAATGTAAAACTGAGGCCACTAATTTCCAGCATCTTGATGATGCAACCTAACGTGCAATCTCGGAATTTGAAAGCACTCAAAAGTTATGTAAAAGCGTATGCGTTTATGCAGAGAGATAAATATCGAATACAAGCCAACAGAACCACGTTTTTGAACATTTATTCAGAATTCAGATAAAGCTCAAGTGGTATAGTCGCAATGTAAGAACTTTATGAAAGAGATATTATAAACCAGTAAGAAATGCAATGAAAATAAGTGAATTATGAAGATTATAAAAAAAATTATGATTTAACATGCAAAATCCTGAGATGAATGCGGTATTTGATATGTATGATAACTTCAAAATGTGAATACCTATGGTCCCTGCATAGCTAGGAAAGGGTGTTTGTAC
>JANIJH010000008.1:58721569-58734272 GCA_024520975.1 Erythroxylum areolatum | reverse complement strand
AAGATGAATTTTACATTCATCCACCAATGTGCTACACTCAGTTCTCACTTCATGACAAATTTTGAGACTCTTAGAGACAGAATTAAAATTCGATGTCTTCATAAGAAATGTAGCCATATGTTTCTAGTTTAATCCAAACAATGAATCTTCTAATTTGGATAACTAGAGAAAAAGTTATGGCTAACAGACCGAAGCACATTCAGTAAACATTTTCCAGATCAACCACCACTTTTGTTTCCAAATCTTTCGTTATCACAACTCATACCAAGATCACTCTTTCAACTCCCTCTACTTCTCATTTTCAATAAAATCACATTCACAACAATCATACTCAAAAGTTTTCAATGAATGCATGTACACTTAGTTTTGTATGTGCGAAGATTCAAATTCACATACATGTATGCTAACAGGCTATTAGGCATGAAATGCAAAATTTTTCCCTAACTCTCACATTGCTATTCTCTCCATTTGAAATCTGGGTTCTCACCCTTAATAGGGGGACGGGATGTTACAAAATACAATGTTAAGATCAATATAAATGCATGATAATCATGATATTTAATGTATTAAAGCATTATTTCTATTGAGAATCCGATCACATATATTATGAAACACTTTTGGGCTGAATACATAATATATGTAATTAGACCCTCACATAAAAGTGATCAAAGTACAAACCATTAACTCTTATGATACTACCACTTTTGGGTAAATAGATCATTTAAGCAACAACTTTCCTCCATCTAATGCCTTTATAAACATCTCAAAACCCTATATAAGGCCAACACCTTTGGGCAGAATAACCAAACATAAGGCCATAGACATCCCTAACATGTGAGTAGAACAATCCAAATTATTGACTTGAAAGGCTGTTTTGGTGACTACATTCTCATTAGTACCCTAGAAAGTTCACAACTATAAGGGATATATCTTTATGTCATCCTCACATTCTATATGGGCATAATATATGTGAAATTTAATTATAATTGTAAAAGGTAGATTTACAATTAAATAATCACATACTAATACTGCAAATATCGTCTTTAAACTTTATTTGAGACTTTAAAAAAATCTTAATGAGAGTGTCTATTGTACTTTCCCGAATACTGAACCTATTGCACGAGACATAAAATTTTAGGTGTCTTCCTTATGTGCAGTTCGAAGTATGAAAATACATTTAAAATTTGCTTTAAAAAGTCTTTAAAAACTTTTCTGGAATCCAATTAAAAACAAAATAAACCTAGAAAATTAAAAAAACCACTTAAAAAATTCCCGAAGCCAGAAACTAACCCAAAAGGATCCGGGGCACCTTTATGGGAATTCTGAAATTTTCCTTTTTCCTCTTTTTTTTTCTGGCGTTGACGTCAGCGCTAACGTCAGCCTGCGCGTGTAACAAAAGGTGCGCGTGCTTTACACGAATGTGTATAAACGTGCGCTAGATGTGTTTGGTGCATGCGCCCCCTCGCGCGCATTTGCATTTACCGTATGGTGCGTGCATTGCACGCGCCGCCATGTGTCCTGATCCCTATCGTCTACGTGTCGAGTCGGATGTAGGCCTATGTCACGCACGTGCCAGCTCTTTTGGGCTCGTTGGAGCTCGTGCCACACGCGTCCCTCAATGTATGGTGCCATTTGGCGGCACATAATTGGCACATGCAACGCACGTGCCATCCATATCACCACTTCGCTCACAATTGTAGCACTGTTGGGCGCATGCGGTCCACGTGCCTGACGATAGCACCCCGAGATCCAAATTTTTGCTCTTTTTGGCCCGTTTTTGAACCTTTTTCATAACTAGCTTTATGTATACAATTTTTACGTAATTATATATGTAAAAAAATTGAAAAACGAATCAAAATATGATGAAAACCATAATGAATAAAAACTGAAAAACTTTCGTTTATGACAACCTGATCACGTAACAGCTCTGATATCACGTGTAACACGTAAGATAGACCTTACTACGTGCCCCAGATCGTTCACGAAAGGGTTAAAAACGAAGAAAATGCAAAATATCTGATTTTGGTTCCATCTAATATTTTGAAGTAGTTTTTGAGGCTAAAACGAGCTCCAATCTCTTTGGGACCTTTGTGGAAGTCTATCATCGACACTCGGTAAACTCCTTTCTTCAGTTTTTTTAAGACATAAATGTTCTTAACGGGTCAGAGGATCCGTATGCTTAGGAATTACATAAGCAACTGAAGAAGGCCTTAACTTTTATATATAGCTTTCATATCGGACTTTCCCATCACAAGTTCGATATAGGTCCGGTCTTCATTAATTGAAAGCTATTTTCTTCTCAGACTTCGACCCATTAATCCAGATTATTTATTAGATCACTTTATTATCTTTGTTAGGATCAAATTACATAACTTAATCAATAAGTTATTAAAATTGAAAATATAATTAATAATTGTCTAATTTATAGAAAAGAACAAAATTGTCTAACATGTATTTACTGAAAATATAATTAATAATTATTCAATTCATGGAAAGGGGCAAAATTGTCTAACATGTATGTGCTATGACTCTTCAAAATAACATGACCAATCAAACTGCGCACTTCGTTCAACAACTATAACTTCTTTTGACTTGATTGTCTCCACGTATTTGTTATGACTCTTCAAAATAACATGACCAATCAAGCTGCCCACTTCATTCAACAACTTTAACTTCTTTTGACCTCTTCTTCACACATACTCGTGAGTCCCATTCCTTCCGAAATTCATGAACTTGAACTGCTGCAAAGCCTTATATCGTCAAAATTTTTGAACTTGAAACAAACCATCCACTAGGTCGCGTTCTCCTCTTCCCTTTAATCTCAAGCAACTGAAACTCTTTACTACGGTCGCTAACAATAATACTGTACTCACGTTCTTTCAGATGCAAAACCAACCCTAGAAAACGACGATAAATTGAAATCACAAGAAGGTAGGCTAGAGGCCCTAACCCCGCAACAGAGGATTGATCCTGGCGGTGAAAGCCAACGGAGACCACGTCTTCGACACCACGTACTTGCCGTCAATTAATCACGACCACTTCTCTGTAAATATTAATAGTATTAAAAATGATTATAATAACTATATATTTTTAATTGACGACTAACATATATTTTTAATTATGTAAAGTAAATTAAATAATAACCTAAAGATCGACGACTCTAAGAAAATTTATGGTAACTGATTAAACGTTAGGAATTATACGACGACTTCAAAGTAGAGAAAAAAAAAAGAAAAACCTTAAGAAATCACATGTAAAAGTGGTTACTTAATAACCTTGTTTAATGCAAAAAGCACTAGAAGATATTTGCTCCGATTCGTGACAGCCTCTGCACCATAAATAAAGGGACAGAATTTTTTATCTAATTTTATGTTATTTTATTTTATCTTATAAATTTTAGCTATTTATTTATGCGAGTTTTATATTTATTTATATGATAATTACACTAAATTTATATAAATAAATAGTTAAAATTTATAAAATATAATAAAATACTATAAAATTAATCGAAAGATCTGGACTCATACATGAGATGGAAAGGGTTAATGTTCCATTTAATACGGAAAACATTATCATGAATCTCACTCTCACTTTGGATTCGTACAACCTTTTCTTAATCGACTTGTAGACAATGGAAATTGATTCTAGAAAATTCTAATTCAGCTGACAATTGTTTATGTACGGTAGGGGCAAATGAGGAATTAAGGAGGCTGGGCCACGGCGGCTTCAAGCCCTGTCGCAAAGTTCCACGCGATAACATTCAAAGCCGAAAAGAAGCATACCCAAAAATCCCCCAACACGCCAGCGCCACGCTCTCTCCTCTCCACTAATCCCCCTGCCCTTCAACTTCAAGTCTAGCTTGCTAGCAAAAGTCAACCGCGACCTCGTCCACATATCTCTATTCACTTCTTTGACTGCACTTGTGGTGAGGTGAGTCAGAGATCTGGTTGCAGCAATGGAGGAAGAGAACAGAGGATCATTGATGGAGAGTTTGATTGAGACCGTGAACCAGATAGCCTCCGTCTCCGACTACCATGGTACGATCAAGAAGCAGTGTTGCAATCTAGCCAGGCGGTTGAAACTATTAACGCCAATGTTCGAGGAGATTCGCGACACCAGAGATCCGATCCCCGAAGAGACCTCTAAAGCTCTTGTTTCGCTCAAGGAAGCTCTTGATTTAGCCAAGGATTTGCTTCGACTCGCCAGCCAAGGCAGCAAGATTTATCTGGTGTGTAATAGTACGAGCATCTTTGCGTTTCGTTTTTCTTTAGGTCTGGTTCTGTAGTTATCAAACTTGCAAGTTCACAAGCTTGTAATTGAAGATTTAGACATCTGACTTTTTGTTTGCCCAATACTTCTCTTATCAAATGGATGTAGTTCAAAATATGTTCGAGAGTTGAAGATTCTTGTCTCTCTCTTTTTCTAGCTAAATTAAGTGGAAACAATACTACATGTTATATTCGTTTCGCATTGTCATATTGTCTTTTAGTGATACTTCTTATCTATTTTTCCGGAAATATTGCCTCTGTGCTGTCCAGATTCTTTCAACCTATGTCATTATCATATTTTTCTTTATTGAAGCTGAAGTTGATTTCCCTACTGATGGGTCTCATTGATACTTTATGTACTTCGATAAGATGTTTATACTTGGAATTTTTGTATGTCTGTAGATCGTTGTCGGGTTCATTCATTCGATACGTACAAATTCATGATCCTTTTGTTTCATCAGATGTTGCCTACTAGTTTGTCTTGATTAAATCTTGATGCTGTTTAAGGATGCCTTGTCTCTTGTTATGTTTCTATCTTTTTGTCTGCTCCTCTTTGGATATGGCCCTTAGCAGCCACTGTTTTGATTTAGTTTAAAATTAAGTAGAATATGGAACAATTTGAACTTCTTAAAGCGTCCATGATCTGCGACTTGTCTCCTTGAGACTGTTCCAAATTAGTAGATTTGCTTTGAATATAATATTGGCATTTTCCATGATTGCTGTGCATTGGGTTGAGTCCACCTATGGATCACTTCTTTTCTTCCGTGATTTCATTGCTGAGTAATGCGAGATAAACTAGTTTTTGTGACTCATTCTAGTTGGTTTTTCAAACTCTTGATCGAACAGTGTGTCTTTGTAATCTGGGTATTTGAACAAATAGTTATGAATAGCTATATGTCACGGTTGTGACATGTCCGTGAGGCCTTCTCACGGGGGTGACATGTTAAGTCACACCAATGATATACTCATTTATTTATTTTTCCACATGAATGACTGAGTTGTGTAGCAGTTATTCTGTTAGACGGTTAGTGGACTGAATTTTGTATATAACCAGTGATGAGTTGCGGTTACTGACATGAGAAAATATTCAGATTCTTTCTGATGTTGATTTGTTCAGTATTCTTCCTGTGAATTCCATAATTCTCGAAGATGATTGTGCAATCCAAGTTTCTAGTTTCAGATTTTGAACCTCATTTTCGTGTTTGATCATCTATATATGATTGTGAGCCTCATTTTCAATTGGTGCTTGTTGTCAAGGAATCTTTTAAAAAATGAGTTGTACCAGAAGTTAAAACAGTTAACTCAGTGCCAATTCTTCAGTATAACCTATGTTAACTGATGAGTAACTTCTAATTTCTTTGTTAATTTTTTCTTTCTAGTGACTTTCATGGTTTGTTTATATGTGAGTTAAATGGACACTTGAATGTCTCTAGGTTGATTCCAATTTTTTGGATGACAAGACAAACTTTGGTACAGGAGGCAATATGAATACTCCAAAATATACTAATGGTTGTATTTGGACTAACTTTTTTCTTTTTTTTGCTTTCAGGTCCTAGAGAGAGAAGAAATAATGAATAAATACCATGAGGTGACAGCAAAATTAGAACAAGCTTTAAGTAGAATGTCCTATGATAAACTTGACATATCTGATGAAGTTAAGGAACAGGTAAAGTAACACTGGTTAGATATTTTTCCTATATACTTTCTGATGTATCTGACAGAGAATCCAACAGGTTTACTACTATCGCTAATCTGTTATGTGACTTTGTTCCAAGATATTTTGACTTGAGAACATATGGTAACTCATGGTGTTGTTGACTTTAATATATGATCAAGACGTGATAATTATCACAAACTGAGGTTACATTCTTTACTAAACCTTCTTTTTGTAGGATGTTTTAGAATTCAAATTGTAATGCACTTAAAACAACTTGGACTTGAGGGTTTAGAACTGTATTTGTTCCTTCTCATTCTATGGGACTCTCACCCACTAGCAGCAATGATTTGGAAAGTATGTTGCCCATTCACATTGTGATTGGGTCCTGGGAGCTATCTTAATTGATTTATTCTGTCAGTTAGATGGTTGTATATTTTACTTTTATGAATTCATGCTTTCAGGTTGAGCTTGTTCTCGCCCAGTTCAGAAGAGCAAAAGGAAGAGTTGAGAATCCAGATTTGGAACTGTATGAAGATCTTTCATCTCTTTACAACAAGAGCAATGATGCACCAATAGATCCTACTGTCATGAGAAGACTGTCTGAAAAGCTGCAGTTGATGGGGATAGCTCAACTCACTCAAGAGTCATTAGCTCTGCATGAAATGGTTGCTGATACTGGCGAGGATCCAGATGAGAATATTGAGAAGATGTCTATGCTACTGAAGAAAATTAAGGATTTTGTACAGACAGAAAACCCCAACATGGAAGCTCCTGCAATAGAAAACCATCCTCCAACTGGCAGTGGGCAAGGCTTCAGTGATGGGAACCTCAGAACCCCAGTCATACCAGATGATTTTCGCTGTCCCATATCCTTAGAACTGATGAAGGATCCTGTAATTGTTTCAACGGGGCAGGTAAATTGATGAACATCCAGATTTTTGAACTAGATTAGTTAAAGAGCGTTTGCATGTATATCATCCATTTCACATAATTTTTTCTTTTTCTTTTTTCTACATTTCTTGATTCCTTAAGTTTTAGTCATCATATCCGTCATCTGAAACAGCAGAAGATTCCTTATGAAGTCAAAATTTGAAATTAAAGTGTGGGATAAAGATAGTTATCATGTCAAACAGGATACAATTCTAGAAATAAAATGACTTGTTATCATTTCTACAGATATATATACAACTACAAGCATCCTATAAGAGTTCCTGTGATATTATTACATTCTTAAGATTATCAATGAATTTAAAATTAAATCACAACAAAAAGTTCTACTCTCTAACTGGGATAGCAATCATATTATTTCAAAGTTTCCAACATCATGTGATTATGACCTCCTATTGTGATCAGTGGTTAGTCCTAGAGTACCTCATAGGGGTCATTGGGTGGTGCAATGGTAAAAATCCTTGACCTGCAATTATTGTTAACATTGTGATTTGAAAAGTGAGAAATAGTAGGACTTCCTATTCTCTCTGCTGACATATTGTTAAGGTAGGATTATAGATGAGCAATGACCAGGAATTTGATCTTACACTTAAATGAGACGGAGGTAATAATTTGTTGAAAGGAGACAAGATGGGGCACATGTTGATTTGTTAGGAACTCTGAGGCTCTTGAATTTCAATTTGTTGATAATTCAGTACATCACTCTTAGCTCTGTTTCTATCATCTTTTTGTTTTTGTTGTTGTAGACCTATGAACGTTCATGCATTGAGAAATGGCTGGAAGCAGGGAATGGTACGTGCCCTAAGACACAGCAGACTCTCTCCAGTACTGCACTTACACCCAATTTTGTCCTACGAAGTCTCATAGCACAGTGGTGTGAAGCAAATGGCATTGAACCACCAAAACGTGCCAGCAGTTCTCGATCTAATAAAAACACTTCTGCCTGTTCATTTACTGAACGCTCAAAGATAGACATTCTCATCGAGAAGCTCTCATCTGGCTGCCCTGAGCACCAGCAATCTGCTGCAGGTGAGATCCGCCTCCTTGCTAAGCGGAACACAGATAATCGTGTAGCTATAGCAGACGCTGGTGCAATCCCTGTTCTTGTAGGCCTACTCTCTACATCTGATTCTCGCACGCAAGAACATGCTGTTACTGCACTTCTTAACCTTTCAATATGTGAAGATAACAAAGGAATCATCATAGCAGCAGCTGCAGTTCCTGGAATAGTGCATGTCCTTAAGAAGGGAAGCATGGAAGCTCGGGAAAATGCTGCAGCAACCCTTTTCAGCCTTTCAGTTGTGGATGAAAACAAGGTGACAATTGGTGCTTCGGGGGCCATCCTGCCACTTGTTACTCTTCTTAGTGAAGGTACCCAAAGGGGGAAAAAGGATGCTGCAACTGCGCTTTTCAACTTGTGCATATATCAGGGTAACAAAGGAAAGGCAGTGAGGGCTGGAGTTGTGCCGATACTGATGCAACTACTCACTGAGCCTGGAGCTGGTATGGTAGATGAGGCACTAGCCATACTGGCGATACTGGCTAGCCACCCTGAAGGAAAGGCAGCTATTGGAGCTGCAGATGCTGTACCAGTTTTGGTGGGAGTTATTGGGAATGGATCCCCAAGAAACAGAGAGAATGCAGCAGCAGTTATGGTACATCTTAGTTCTGAAGACCAAAAACATCTTGCTGAGGCACAAGAGCTTGGTGTGATGGGACCATTAATGGAAATGGCACATAATGGCACAGAGCGTGGAAAACGAAAGGCTCAGCTGTTGCTTGAGCGCATGAGCAGGTTTTCCGATCAGCCAAAGCATGGTCAGGCACAAACTGAGGCTTCATCTCAAGCTCCAAACCAGCAGCCCTGCCCATCATCTTTGGCAAATTGTACTGGCTGTTGACATTTTCTATTTACAAGTCTTCTTGAGTTGTTATTTTGCTTTGTATCACGAATCTGAAAGAGGCGACTGTGCTTTGGAGGGTGTGGTGGAAGATCACCTACCCTGTAAGTTAGTCATTCGTTTGTGTAAACTGGAGAGGGTGGCAGTTCAAGAGGTCGTTAAGAAGGAGAAAAAGGGGAAAGCAAGGGAGAAGCCTAAGATGTAGTGGGTGAAGTAAATCTGTCTATTAGTATTTATCCTCATTTTTTATCGAGGGGGTGTTCCTGTATTAAAACTAAATTGTATAAATGTCTACGGGTTTCGCATCCAGCAGTTGTGAAAAGGAGAATTGAAAATTGATGTACGAAATCATCTATTTGTGATTGAACTTCTATGCTCTTCCGTTTGGTTGCATAAGTGAACCTCTTTCCAGTATGGTATACTGGACTGGAGATTGAATATGCGTTGGTGATTTTCTTGAGTATGCGTTGGTTATTTTCAGCTTAGTTAAGCCCGGCTGGCGCATAGCAAGATCAATGCTCTTCAGAGGGATCTCACTGATTGATTCCCTACAATTTAAAGGCGTAAAACTCTTACCCTCCCTCCCTGCTGCTTCCCTACGGCTACACCAAAGTAAACAAGAACATGCGCTCTAATTAATCGGTAGAATCTTTTTATCGAAGAATGGAGTGTTGTAGGTTAAGTAATTGAGCTCTTTAATGTCACCTATGGAGAATTCTCCCTTCCATTTCTGTAGAGTTTAAGGTGCAATTAAAATCACCTCCTACTAGCCATGCACGCTGCTGAGGTAGACTGCAATATGATTGAATCCAACCAAAGCTTTTGACATTGAAAACCGAAGTTAGAATCACACATAAGAGTGATATCAAAGGCTATATTACCTTCCTCAACTTTATTTACAACTAAAATATCAGAGTTAAAGAAACAAAATATCCTCCCATTATAATGGGAAGATTGATTTGATAAATAATGCCAATTAGCTCCCAAAAAAGAAAGATCCTTATGCTGAAGTGGTTCCTTTATTTTGGTCTCAACCAAACCAACTAACCAAGGTTGCTGCGCTTTAACCAATTCCTTCACCATGGGTCTTTTTAGAGGGTCATTGTAACCTCTAATGTTCCAAATCAGAATTGTCATAGAGGGGAGAACCCCCTGTTTGGTATTTCCCTTTCCTCCTTATAGTTCACCTCGTAGACTTAGTATTATGCAGTTGAAGTTCTTCCTGATCTTCTTTATGATCAGTTTGTTGAGCTGTCTCAATAGTAAGGGCATCGCGAAATGCATAAGAAGCATTATCGTGAATAGTATCATCAATTACTCCGGATCTTCGGCTGCTGCCTGCTTCCTGATTAATAGGTGCTTTACCATTCAATTTAGATTGGATTAGGTCAGCCTCTGAACTTTCCTCTTGTAGCAGATCTGAGACTTTTTCTATAATTGAAGGACTTAACTTGTTGTCTACTGTCTTAATGTTCAGTGGTATAATTATGTCTCCCTCTTTATCCTCTGTTAGTAAGGTGTTGTCTACTAGCTTACTTCCCCCCTGACCAGGGATAACAGAATCCATTCTTTCCTGATGCGTACCTGTTTGAAAGATCTTCCCTGTCGGTTGCCAAATTTTTGTAGAGTTTGTGGGCTTCCAGGGGTATGAGAGAGTGATTATTTTGTTCTCTAATTCCCCAAACTCTCCATAGAAAAATTCAGATAAGGTTTCTGAAAAGGGAGAAGTTTTCATTACTTCAGTACATACTTTAGCATGGCCCAGTCTTTCCGTGGAGGTTGTCTGAGTGTCCATGCATAAGTTTTCCAAGTGAACTGGTTACATAACTCAAGCCCTCTAAGGTCTAAAGTTTTAGTGGAACGTTGTGAAAGTTTACCCACAATGGGAGGTCTCAATCATACTATGATACATCTCCATCCCAGGTTGCCATTTCTGTCAAAAAAAAACAAAAAAAAAGAGTTGATTGTCAATATGCCAAGTGTCATTTATCAGAATATCACTCAATTGGTTCTCAGCGGAAAACCTGAACAATAAACTGTCATCTTCCCGCAACAAAACCTTTTCTAAATCTTTAGAGGACCATCTAGATTTAGCCTAAGCATTTATAACTGGATATGCTGCCCTCTTATTCCAAAAGAGGCCAATTAAGGTAGCAGACCATACCTTAGCTACAACATAAGGAAGCTCCAGTGGGGGGTATGTGATATCATCATTCATCACATTGTGAAAATGCTTCAGAGCTCCTTTTTTATAGTAAGCAAATAGTTTATTTTGTCAGCATCCATCAGGGGGCTTCATTTTTATTGCTACTAGTTGGGACAACTTCTACACGACTCTGCTTTGGAGAGGCTTGGTGGTTGAAGAGAAGGGTCTCGCTCAAGAGGGTAGAGAAATCCTCAGGAGCAGCAGAAAACTCCCCTTTCTCCATGGAAATTGAGGATTCCGGATGGAGCTCAATCAGCTGGGGTGAAAACCCCACCCGAAATGGAAACTGTTAGTGCTGCAAAAGGACCAACAGCTAGAGGCGAGAAAAAATAAATCCAAATAAGGAAGGCTGAAGGGTAAGGAGGTAAATCGATTAAAGAGAATGCAGAGAAGAGTCATTTAGGTTAACCGGTAGAATTACATAAATTTTGGCATCTTACTATGAATTTAAGATCATAGAGCACTCAATGAATGCTGAGTTTTTTTCTTAATTGTGCTAATATTTATTATAAATTTTAAAATGATAGGTTTTACTAAAATTATAAAAAGTGTTCAATTTATAATAAAATTTATATAAATGACCAGTTTCATATAAAGTCCGGTTAACTGAGAAGAGAGTTGTTAAAGAGAAATTTAGGATAAGAAGGTAAAGAAGCATTGTTAGCCTGTAGGGAGTAGTCAATAATATGGAGTTACCGGATCATCATGATACGATTGTTGAATAATTGTACTCTTTTTTTTATATTTAAACCTATGTTAATGGATTTTAGGCTTTTTAGCTAATTAATTAAGCTATTTATTTTAGATTGCTAGCTAACTAGTATAATAGTATTTTGTTATAGGCAGAAAAATGTTAAACCCTTAATGATTGTCAATATAGTTAAGTCATTTATGTCCTTGCGTTGGCTTATATAGTAAATATGTTGTTGAATTAATTAATAGCTAAATAGCTAAATTTAGACAAAAAAATTATGCCTAAGTATTTTGTGATCCCTTTGTTTTACTAGGAAATATTCAAAATATTTCATTTGTCTAAAGTTGAATGTACAAAGAACATCTAAAAATTACTTTTATCTTCTTTAAAATCTCTCTTCTTGTAGCACCCTACTCCCGCAAGGCTCAAACTTGACATCGATGGTGATATTCGAGTTCGTGTCTCGCGAAGGTGGCGTGCTAAAGTACTTAACACATTCAGAAATTGGTATAAATTTTTTTTAAATCACAAACACAATATGCGGAAATCAGTAGTCAAATTGGGCCCATTTCATTCATAAACATTTTTAGTCTATAACACGATCAATAAAATTTCAATAGCTAATTGGGCCCTTTCATAAATACAAAACACTTGAGTCATTTCAGAAAACAAACTTATACAAAAGTCGCGGAAGATACACTTCAATACAAAATGAGAAATACACAAATGCAGACGCGAACTGATCACGACTCTTATCCTTCACTGAATGCTGCAAGCATACTCCTGTTGGCCTAATAGGTTATTCTTCTGATCCTAAAAAATAATTGTAAATTTATGGTGAGATTTATAAATTCAATGAGCGACCATCATCGATGGCTCACCTAAATCACATAACACATAATTCACATTTTGCACATTTCACATTATTTCACATTCACACACATTTCACAATCACTATCACCCTTCGTATTCAATTCCCTTAAACATTCATACCATGCATATGCCATTTGTGTGAGACTCACTTTCGTT
>JANIJH010000008.1:58652840-58665367 GCA_024520975.1 Erythroxylum areolatum | reverse complement strand
GAATAAAAGATTGGCCCTCTCGTAGTGGGCAATTGCTTCAATTTTTATAATAAATAGAGATGAGGCAAGTTTAAATTTTGTTATCTAGATAATAATTAAGAGTAAAAAGCTTAAATTATAAATGTCATTTTAGATAATAAAATAAAAGGAAATTAGTTTAGAGTGATTCAATATATATGTCTTAAGTTACTAAATAGAGATGAATTTTAAAATAGACAAGTGAACTCGAGTTAAATGTTAAGTACGTTTGAATAAACACATGTATGGTTTATTCATGAATAAAAGACATCTACTCTAAACATAAAAGAGTTAATATTATAACAGATGTCTCTACCATTTATACAAAATCAACCATATAAGGGGATTAACATAAGTCATAAGATCTCAGCTTATTTGTATGAGACACTAGAGGTAAATGAGCATCATAATATACCCTTATAGCTTTTATTTAATTCTTAATGATTAAATTTAAGTTTGTTACTAAAAGGTCCTGTGTAATGCGATTTTATGAGACAATTTTGTAAACCAAATTAAATTCATTTGAGAAAATTTAAAATAGAGAAGGGTTATTTTCATTAGTGATTCACCTAAAAAAAATATATTCAATAGCGACCACAGTCTCGTACTAGAAGAATTGAATACAGTTACAATATGTAAAATAAATGAGATAAATAAAAGAACAAAAATGTAAGATATGACTTAGCATATAACACAAAATATTTACTTAATGATCAATTCATTAGTTGAGATGTCATATGTTCCTAACAAATATTCGATAATAAACTCTTGTCATATGTTCATTGTATAGATTATTTAACAAGTATGAGAATTATGTAATTTCAATTGTTTAAATTTGTGTTAATCTTATTAAGTGTTATATATGTCCAAGGAACAAAACCTCAAAATAAGTCCTTATTTAAAAATAATCTCATAAATCTAAAACCTTTTACATTAATTTAAATTAAGAAATTCAAATAATTTTTCTTTGTATCTAAGAGATCAATTGAAAAGATGAATAAAGAAGAGAGATTAAATTATAAGTTTAGCCTATACAAAAATCATTTTAGTGAAAAGAATTTAAAGAATTTGAATTTTAAATTAAAAAGAGATAATAATAATAATAATAAAGAAAATGCCATGGCATTTATATTTTCAGCTACAACAACATAAATTGTCAGTTTTCTTTCTAGCAACTTATAAAATCATTTCGAAATGGGACTAAAGATTTGTATATGTGAAACTATTTATGTTTTGTTTGATCTCAAAGTATTATTAATTGGATGAATTGAAGCCATACAACCGTTTCGTAAATGTTGAAATATATTAATTAACACTTAAGTTTTTTATTATGAAAAAGAATATTGACGGGTTAACTATTAAAGTTGATATCTATTTGCAAAAACTCCTTAATGTTTTTCTTACTGTATGTGTATATATATATATCATTCTATTAAATCTAGTTATATATCACGTCCTTGATAAACCGAGTACTGTGGTTCAATGATATCAACAATCAATGTATATACTACAGGCTTACATTTAGAAGTTGGCAAGAGAAAGAGAGAGTGAGACGGTCAAAAAGACGAAGAAAGCTGAGGGAGGGAAAAGTGGAGGGCAAAAACTCACAGAGAGAGAGAGAGAGAGAGAGCATTTGATCACACGTCAGTCTTTGTTGTCACGATAAAACATGAACAAAACATTACAGCGTGAATTTCCAAGGCTTGCCCTTTGATTGCTCTTCTTCGTGTTTATATCAACACATGCAAAGGAAAGGAAAGGAAAGGAAAGCAAGAGCTATCACTCGAATCCTCTTTTTATGTCATTCTTCTCTCTGCTTTATTGCTACCCCATTTTGCATAACTATACCTATACGTATTCCTCTCTTCTCTGCACCAATTAACTGTTTTCAGTTTCACTTTCCATGTCCAATGACCATCTCACTATAATGAAGAAAGAGAGAGAGAGAGAGAGACAATGGCTGCTTTGCCTTTCTGTTCTGATTAGCTTTGCTTTATTCGTTACTGCGAGGCTGTCTTGGTCATTAATAAAGCAAATAATCAATTCCTTTCTCTTCTTTTTTTATATTTATGAGACCACACACGAAAGCCCTGCTCGGTTGGTTTGTTATTTGTAATCATCAGCTTTGGTAGATTTGCATTTCAGGAACCCTTTTGTTTTATGATTTCTTTGTGAGAGAAAGCGACAGATATGTGAAAAAAGAAAAAAAAGAGGGCTTCAACAAATTGAAAACAATAGTTCAAAAGGGTTTCCCTTCTTTTGACCAGAAAGTTTTCAATTCTCATAATTTTTTGTAACGAATTTTCTAGAAAACAATCCCGCTTAGGTTTGGTCGAAAATGGAATTGCATGGTTTTGAGGGGCAGTGAGACTGTTGGTGTTTTCTTAGATTGTTGTAATGTCACTGATTACTTCAAACTTTTCTCTTCCCACTCAATTCACTGCAAGGGCATGAAGAATCACGCACATGCATGTATATAAATAAGTGCATCGACATTTCTACATCATTACGATATCATTTAAAAGTGTACGCTAGTGAAGCGTCAAGCATGGTAATAAGATTTCTTGGGGAGGGGAGTGAAGGCTCTGAAAGGAAGTACATTCCCATACAGATAACCCACCCCTCTACAATGTGTGAGACAACAAGGAGCCTTCTGGGCATCTAGTTTTGCAACGTATCGAGGAATAGGGAAAATATGGGAAACGTGCGAGTGTTCCCATGCTGGTCCTCACAAAACATCATTTTCTCTGCCAGTCTACTGAACTAAAAGAATAACAAAGTAGAAACTTCATTAGACATCAGTGATGATAATTTCATAGAGTTTACGGAGACTAAGAACTGATCGTATCAACTAAATGACTAAATGAGCACTAAGTATTCCTGAGACTAGCAGCGAGTTGTGCAGCAGCTCTCATTGTCACTAATTCTAGAATGGATCAGCGGATAAGCGCAAACTAGTTAATTGGTTCGCCACATGAATTCATGGACAAATTTGTATAGGGCGATACAGCAGAAGTTCCAAGCTGTTAATCACGCAAACTTACTTCGTGAAGAACCATATGCATTAACCATTTCGCACTGCTCATTAACATCTCAATGAAATATTTGTGATGGCGATACTGGTTGATGCATGAGGAAAGGAAAAAATTATGTGAATACTAGGTCTTCATGTCAGATAACAACAACCTTAGCCACACTTAAACAAGCCATACAATACAAACCGAAAGCACAACTCAAACGAACTATAAAACAAAGATATCTAAAACATAAGGTGGTTTTGTTAAGAGGAACCAGGTGCTTCGTTTAAGACCTCTTGCAATTTCGGGGATGAAAACAGTTTCCAGGTCAAGTTGGTTTGGCAGAGAATGCATGCTACTTTCTCTCAATCGTGGCTAACTAGTGCTCATATCAAGAGATAAATTGTTATTATCATCTCCCGCTGATCAGTTTCCTCCGGCCAACCAGGCATTATAAGAAGTGGCTACTGGAGGAAGCGTTGAAACCTGACAAATCTGTCCACATATTGCCACTCCAGAACTGATTATTTTCGGGTAGAGCTAAGAATGGCCTCGCTAAACTCAAACCCTCGTTGTGTTCCATCTTCACATTAGCCAAATGGGAAACCCTTGAGCTTGGATTCATTGGTCGAAGAAGGTGGGTTTCACCAACTACTGAAGATGATTGTTCAACACTGTTACTGTGAAATGGGTACAAGCCTGTGGATGGTGGATCAACCAAACCTAATTGTTGCGTTTCTCCTGCTGACAAAATGCCACTACTCATCCCTGGATTGCTTCCGAGCTGAAATCCCATGTCGGTCTGTCCATTAGCACCATTTGTTCCTCCAATCTGACCCTGAATTTCACCAAAGTTTAACCTAAAATTCCCCGCACCAGATTCAGTCAGATTATGTAGAATCATTAATGGAAGCTGAGTTGATTGCTGATGAGTCGAATGACCAATAATATTCTCTGAGGATATTACATCGTTGGAGTTGGATGATCTTGAACCTACTTGCCTTTCACCAGACGCTGCTGACTTTGAGCTACTTTGGCTTCTGTTTTTCTTGTTTCTCCTACAGCCACCTCCCACAGGAACATTTCTAAGGGCACCCCCTCTAGTCCAGTATCGTCGACAAGTTTTGCAAAAGTGTCGTGGTTGAGAAAGGCTGTAGTTATTGTAGTAGCAAAATTTGGTGTTGGAAGAATCACACCTCGGACACTTTAGTGCTACTTCTGGCTGGGGTAAGTTGGCTAACCGGGCTCTATCTGCCATCGAGCCAGGCCTAATCGAACCAGCGCGACCCCCACCGCCGCCACCAACATGAGGGGGTGGTGGAAGAGGTGGAAGAAGGGGACTTTCATGGTTAGCAGCTAGTTGCTGATTTGGTTGCTGCAAAGAACAAAAATTGTCACAAATCTCTCATATCAAAAAGAGAGAAATTTTATCTGGTATATTCAACAAAGTAATAGGAATAATCATCTTTTTGATATGTTTCTTCATCGTGATTTCAGATTTGCCTTTTTCTTTTTAGAGATAGTAGGGGAAGGTTTGTGGATGAAAATTAAAAGAAACCATACCTGTTGCCAGTTGGGAGGATCTAAATAGACTGGAACTGAAGAGAACACCATGGTTATCTTTTGATCTTTTTCTTCTTTTATAAAGGTTGATGGGTCTTTAGGAAAGAAAATATGGTGGAGAATCACACAAGGAGAATACCAGAGCCAAGAAAGCAAGAGAAAAGAGAATTAAAGGTGAAGGTGAAGGAAAAATAGGGGGAGGCTTTTGTTCTAATCTATGTTTTTTACTTCTTTTATCCTCATTCTACTCTTTTTTTTTTTGCTCTCTTTTTGTTCTATTATATAATTAGGGTTGAATGGAGCGGGAGTGTGTTTCTTCAGATATAAGTTTTCTTTGTGAAGCTGTGGATCTAGTGCTCGTCCGAAAGAGAGATGTGGATCATGCTTATCAGAGAGAGAGATGAACATAGTAAAGCAAACCATCGCTATCTGTCCTTTGTGGTGGGATCACACTACGTAATTGAGATTGCTTATTATGGAGCTCCTACACTTGTAATAGGGAATCTGTGGTGCATGGCATAAAGTTAGAGCCAACATCTATACACATGAACAAGTCTTTCCTTATACACATATATTTACAATTAACATGGAGACCTACAATAAACTTTATGTCTGACATTAACCTACAAGCAAAAAGCAAATGCTTTCGCAGATTGGCCGATTTTAAAAACAAATAAAAGAATACAAAAAGAAACAACGTTTAAGGCTTCCAAATATATACAGCAGTTCAACCCTTGATAAGTCTTGGCGTTTCCTTTGCTTCCATCAAATTAAAAGTTCCCAAAGTCCACCAAATGTTGCTTTCGTTGATGTGTATGTGATCTATATCAGTTCCTTCCAACATGACCTAGAGTTTAACCATCTTTATCAGTGTCCTCCGATTTGTCTTTCAACCTTAATTCTTAAATCATGCTATTATATACAAAACGGAAAACACCAGCTTGGAATTTGTCCCTCTTTAATTCCTTACTTTATATCACTCATGTCCTCTCTTTTTACAGATTAAGAACTGCAAAGTAAGTAAATAGTGAACTTTGCAAGTTGCTGTGATTAGGAAATTAGGGAAGAAAAGCCCAGACCTAGCTAGTCTTGTAGCCGTTAAGGTGGAGCTAAACATAAAGCCATGCACTCAGCCATATATCTTCTTATTCCAGCAATTTCAGATGTTCAACGAAGTCTAAACTAGGAATTTCAATCAATATTTTCTTTGTGTGGAGAGACGTTGTTAACATGCATGGGGATACCAGTCTATAGGATGCACCTGTTACCTGGCACATCCGTGCATATCTGTGGTTTTGTGAAATTCAACATCATGTGTCCTTTCCGTTACAGATTGATTTGAGAACCTACCTTATTGTACAGATAGATAAAAACTAATTTCTTATACAAATATATATATGGAGGAATCGAAAACATGTTAGGGTACACTTTATCTTTCTTTGCTCTGATACGCTTTTCATGAAAAAGATACTAAATATTTATAAAAACCTTGCAACAAGATTCCGTAGAATAGTTTTACATTTCCACTTGGTTCCAGATAATGACTTATCAGTGACACTGCAGTTATATATATTATAGATAGTCCCTACAAGTTGCCCTTCACTATAATTTTTTAGCCGAACCTTTTTTTAAGGACATCCAAACAAAGTAAATGATTGGTTTTGGTATCAGAAGAGGGAATTTGTATTATTTGGATTTACATTCAAAAAGCTCTAATAAGTTACATCAAGTTTTGGTAATAGATGATTCTAATATGAAGGGGAAAGGGAAACAAAGAGAAAATGTGTACGAACGAGAGATCCAGCAACAAGAAGAAGGAAAATGATTGAATAGAGGAACTCCCGAACATTTGGCGATCTTAGATTGGTCGATATCAAGGATAAAGCCAAAATCTTGTTGCAACACTAATGATTGAGGCATGCAAGCTTCGAATTTCTCAAAAATTATTTTCTAGTTTATTTAAAAAGATTGACGTCTCTACTTTCTGTTGTAATATTTTTGAATTGGTAAAAAGTCATCAAAATTTATTTCCATCAAGTTTAAGAAAAAGTTATTTATCATTTATGGTTGTTCATTTTGATATATAAGCTCAGTCTACTTTTAGGATAATCCTATTAGTTTGTCATCTTTATTGATGATTAAACTAAGATGACTTAGTTGTGGTTAATGAAATCCAAAAGTAAAGTGAAATTATTATATATGCTAGAAATTTCACAAATTCATTAAGATTCAAAAAAATGCATAGATTCAATTTCTTTGTGATGATAATAGTGGAGAATATCATGATTCTAAAGTAAAGCATTATTTAGAAGCCAATTGAATTATTAAGTAGTTTTAGTTATTTTAGTTAAGTTTTTTTTCTTTGTGTTTCTCTCTTTCAATTGTTTATTTGTTTTATTTATTTATTTACCTTCTTCCTTGTTTGTTTGTTTATTTACTTATTTTATCTTTTATTGTTATTTTTATCTCTTTTATATGTACTTTATTATTTATTATTTAATTTGTTTTTATTTTTTATTTTGATTTTAAATTTCTTTATTATTATCTTAGTTTATTGCTTTTTTATACAGCTATTCGTTTATATTTTTGCTTTTGTTTTCTTCAAATAATTCTCAAATTTCTCCTTTGTTTATGGTATGTAAAAAACAACCTCTTTACTAACTAGAAGTGAGACTACGTACTTCTGGGCCTCTCTAAATCTTGCATTTCAGTAGGATTTCTACTAAGTTATTATTGTTGTTGTTATATATATGTTAATAGAGTTTTAAAAAATGGGTTGGTTAGGAGAAAAAAATAAACATTTATTGAAAATTGTTCGAGCTCATTAACTCAAACTCATATCTCATTATCTAACCGGGAAGAAGCTCTTTCCTTTGCCTTGTATTTAATAAATCAAAATCCTCACACTTTATTGACTTTCAAATACCACCCGAAGTTATTAGTAAGGTTGTAGCCACCCCGCCAATACTAAATTTATCTCTTTGTCCCTTTGGATGTTTAGTATTTATATATATTCATAAACATCAAAGTCACAAGTTAGCTTCACAAGCCCTATGGTAAGTGTTTCTCATATATGCTACAAATTAAAGGGTACATATGTTATCATCCTCTAACTTACTATATGTTTATAATAATAAACATAGTTTGTCATGATGACTTAAAGTATTTCTCTTTTGATCATAAAATTTAGGGTGAGAATCAAAAAAAAATTCAAACTTTAGACCAACAATTTCAGTGGGAGTATCAATTTCTTGACCATGATGTTAGTTATTTGAATATAAGTAATGAAACTTTGTATCACGATGCTAATGATCATTTGGAGTGGGAAACTTGGTCGAACCAAAAGATGATTTGGATCATGAATAAATGGTTGAACTAGAAGATGTAATTACATCAATCAAAGAGTTTGAGTTCCTAACTAATATACCACATCAATCGTTTACTAAGGATGTTCCTATTATAAATCCTAATCCAACAATAAAACTATTACCAAAACATCTTACTAGAGGTATTCCTAAGGCCAACAATGAACCTAAAATTTCAAGTGGAGTTATATATTTTATGAGTCATCTTATATCAAATGACCTATTAAAATCAAATAAATAATTTGAAAATCAAATATTTACTGTAGTTTTTCCTAATAGTATGTAGGAAGATTTAACTTCTCCAAAGTGGAGAGTCACAATGAATAAGGAAATGAAAACCTTGCAAAAGAATGAAATGTGGGAGCTTGTTAGTTGTCCACTAGGAAAAGGATCAATGGGATGTCAACGGATTTACATTACAAAGTATAAAGCAGATGGAACAATTGAACAATTCAAAGTAAGATTAGTGGTAAAAGGGTACACCCAAACTTATGGAATTAATTATATAGAGACATTTTTCCCTATCATTAAAATCAATATTGTTAGAGTATTGTTGTCCCTAGCTACAAATTTAGATTGTCCATCATAACAATTTAATGTAACAAAATGCTTTTTTATAGTGAATTGTGTGAAGAAGTCTATATGGAGTTTCAACTAAGATGTGTGGAGACAATAAGATACAATGAATAGGTGTGTAGATTGAAGAAATCATTATATAGGCTAAAACAATCTCTAAAAGCATGGTTTGAAATATTTAATAAATCTATAATAGCTTTTGGATACCACCAAAACAATTCATACTATACTTTGTCTTTAAAAAGGGGCATGATAAAACCACTGCACTAACTATATATATGAATGACATGGTGGTCACAAGGAATGATCCAGAAGAAAGGAAGGCATTGCAAGAGCATTTTTCTAAAGAGTTCAAAATGAAAGATCTTGGCTGCTTAAAATATTTGCTTAGGATACAAGTTTTTATACCAAAGAAACCTATCCAAAAGAAAGTATTCATATCTTTCTAGTTTGATAATTGGTCGAGACAGGGACCTCTTATCAGCTTGAATGTTGCTCTAAGAAATTCTATCAATTTACCACTTCACACCAAGATGGTTTCACTTATTGATGGGATGGGATGTTAGCTCCCTACAAGCATAAGCCATTTGCAACCTCTATATCATCTTAATACTCTCACTCGATGTACATTCTACTATAATAATTTTCCTATTCAATTGCTGTCAAACAAGCTCGCGAGAGATTTCTTAAAAGAAAAGAAGCGAATTGTGGTATGGATTCATATCATCTGGAACAACCTTTTACCATCTAAACTCTCCTTCCTCTTATGGCTGGTCATTCAAAATTGCCTAAACACAGCTGATAGAATCAGGTATTTACATGTGGATTCTTCATGCCCTTTTTGTTTAACAGCGGAGGAGCAAACGTTTATTTGTTCTTCATATGTAAGGTCACCAATCTTAAATGGGAAACCATCAAAATGAGATGCAATTGGTCCTTACCAGCAAACACATTCTCTAGTGTAATATAGTGGCTATCTTCTCAAAATATCCCCCTAAAATTGATATACATTGTGGCTATGAGCATATGTGTTAAAAATATTTGGAATGAAAGGAATAATCGACGATTTGAAGTTAAGCATAAATCTACTCGAACTCTCATCTTGGAGACACTGGAAAACATCAATGAACTGATTCTATTACAAGGGGTGGGGTAAACTCCAAGCTTTCTATATCCCATAACTTGTCGTGTAACTAGAGTATATCTTTTGAGTAGTTAGTGGTACTACAAGTTATAGATGGACAAAGTCATACCTTTGTAATTTTCGTTTCTTGTAACTCCATTCATTGTTTTATTTAATGAAAATTCCTTTTATATTTTCAAAACAAAGAAACTAGTATGTCAATTAATTGAGACATCAGTTAAGGAATGCATATATTTATATATTAAAGTAAACTAAGTAACTATTGATAAAGGAAGACATCAAAGACTTATAAGGAAGCTGATGTGCTTGGATTATGTAAGACATTATCTTGCTTATGCATTAAGCATTATTAGCCAAATTATTCATAATCATGGAGAAAAACATAAGAACACAATACACAAGTTTTTAAGGTACTTGAAATATGCTTTAAAAAAATGAATTTTATTTAATAAAAATATAAGTTGGAAAATATCTATGTTTATACAAACATTGATCAGGCTAATGTAAAAGATGATAGACGATTAACTTCAAGTTACTACTTATTTTTAGGTGACAACCTTGGTCCATGAGGAAGTAAAAGAACATAATGTTGTTGCTCTCTCAGGCACAAAAGTTGAATTTAAAGGTATGAAACTTAGATTGTGTGAAGTTTTATGGCTAAGATTGTTTCCATAAGATTTAGGTTACCCACCTAGGCAACCATTTCAATTGTATTGTGATTATAAAGTTATGTGTGATATAGCTCACAATCATGTCCAATATGATAAAATGAAGCATGTAGAGATTGATAGATTCTCCAATAAGAAGAAGTTAGAAATAAAAATTATAGAGTTACCTAAGATTCATTTTGAGGATCAACTAGCTGATGTTCTTACTAAAGTAGTTTTAGATCAAGTGTTTTCAAAATGTCTAAGTTGGTAATATATGAAATATATATACAAACTTAAGGGGAAGTGTTGAAAGATTTTCTTTATAATTGTTGGGATTGTAAAATTGCAATTTATTATTAGTTTCCTAATTTAGAGCTAATTAGACGTCTAAATTGTAGCTATAAATTAGCAATTAATTAGTTTTTATACTCATTTCACTCTCTAAGGCTATGTTTGGTAGGGCAGTTAGTAATGGAATGGAATGGAATATAATATTATTCCATCGTTTGGGAGGAGGGTTTACAATGGAATGGAATGGAATAGGATGAAAGAGGAGGATTTCACATTACATCATATTCCATCCTAAATAGTAATAATAAGTTACCTCTGATTTGGGAGGTTTAGGATAAAATGTAAAATGATAAATATATACTACATAATATACCCTCAATAATTTTTTATAATACTAATTATACCTTCAACCTTAATAATATGCAGCAAGATAATAAATCATTATTCTATCAAAGGTAGAATAGTCATTCATTATTATTATACATACATTATATTTCATTTCATCCATCTTCCAAACAACATTTCACTATATTATATTATGAACCCTTCCATCTCTTCCAAACAACAATTTTCTAATATTACATCCATTTACATTCCATTCCATTATAAACCATTCTATTTCATTATATTACGTTCCATTCTATTAAAAACCTTACGTCCAACCAAACGTAGCCTAAGTGTGTGTATGTAATTTCTCTTGAAATATATGAAAGAACAGAGAATTTTGAATAGAGAATTTTAAGTCTCAAGTAAGTTTTATATGATTTTTTCTAACTATTATAAGATAAAATCTCTTTCTTAAGTTTCTTCTACTACATCTTTTCCCTACTATCGTAAAAGAAAATATATTCGTCAATTCTTTTGAATAATAGATGGAGCACCTTTATACTTGCTCTTTATTGATCCCTTTACATGCTCACAAAATATATGTGAAAAACTCACATGAAATTTTGGATGAATTTTAAGTCTTTTGGGCAACTTTATCTTAAATGCAAAATTTTCACTTTTTGATACACTTTAGAAAGGATCATCATACCTAGGGATTAATTCTCTATAGGCTAATTTGCTACTTATATATTTTCAAAATTAGGGAATCGATTTCAGTAGCACTTTTTCATATTAAATTCTAACGTATGCCATTTTGGTTTATTTACTTCTTCATAAAGTATAAAATTTAGCATAAATTATTTTTTACCTTATCCAATAACCCTTACTTGGTTCTAATAAATTTGTATGTTATTGAAACATTGTTCACTCATATGTTGATAAAAATAATATAGGTTGAGAATTTTACTTAGGATATCAAGCCTACAAGAAATAAAGTTAGAAATGTTATAGTTATTTTATGGGGAAGGAAGTAGTGCATCACTTAATCTAATAAACAAAAAAGGTTGTAAGCTTTGAAATAATAAATAAAAGAATGTTTATTACCTTAATGGTGGGACACCTGTTATATAAGGTATAATAAAAAAGGTGGAATCCTAATATGACTATCTTTTTAATATTTGAATTATAGTAAACATCTAATCCTTTAATGTTGGAAAAACACTCAATGAACATATCCAAGCGTTTGTATTTGTATTGTAGTATGCTTCTACTTTTTATAACTTCTTATGAATATTTCTTAAAATGACCTTCCTTGTGATAATATTCCCTATAATGTTTTGCATTAATAAATTGCTTCATGTATAAGGTAAAGATGTAGGCCCTAAATGCTGACTTAGAATATGAGATTGGCATGATCTTAAAGAATGCCTTTTAAGATGTCCCACACATTATTGGGCCGTTACATCTAAAGTCACCACTACAATTAATTAGGCCCCATTATAAAGGTTGAACATTTTGACTAAATCAATTTCTATGCCATTTCTAATAGAGTAATGAACTATTAACCAAGAATTAA
>JANIJH010000008.1:58630008-58643693 GCA_024520975.1 Erythroxylum areolatum | reverse complement strand
TCCTAACCCTGTCTTTTTTAATCTCAACCTTTCGTATAGAATTGGGACACAAGAAATAGGACAGAGGATCTGAGAGGCAGAATTCCTACATCGTGCAAATATATTTTTTATGTTAATCTCACATAAATAAAAGGTTGAGATTAAAAGGGACATGATTGGAACACAAAGAATGGGACAAAGAATCTGAGGCTAGAATTCCTGCATCGTGCAAATATATTTTTTAAGAAAAAAGAGATGGTACCATGTCTGCTGTGATGGGTTCTAAATACCAGTACCTGCGCGTTGATCTCGATCTGGCGAAAGAGATCCTAGAAACTTTTAGTACATGATTGCACATGCTATCTGAAATACATTTATATTATCTTCCACGCATTGGAAAGCATAGTAATGGCCCAGATGTTAGGAATCAGAATAACAGAGAAAACTCCGTTAGATCTTGGGCCTTGATACTAAAAACCATTGGAAACACTTTTAAGATCTCTCCTCGCAAGTTTCTAGATCTCGTGGCTTTTGTACTTTCCCTCACACATGCATGTAGCAGTTCAAGCTTTGTTATTCAGCAATAAAAGACGGCTAAAATCTCCTTCCATCCATACCTACAGTTCACATTTTGAACAGCCTTCAAACTTTTTAACCATTAAACAACAATATTCTTACCATAAATGTTCGTGGCATTCTTCCGAGATCATAGAGGTCACATTTGGACCCAATTAAACCACCATGCCCGCGAAGGACGCCAAAGCCCAAATGGTTCCAAATGGCTACTTAAATTGACAAATCTATATAAAGAGACTGCAACTCCTGTAGCTACTCGAATGCTAAATTTAACCAGCAACACATTGCCAGGAAAATAAATTGTTTCTCTTTGCCAGTAATTACTAAAAACATCAATCTTTATAAAATCAAAGTTTAAAACTTTCAGATACTATTGGAGCTTCCCAGCATCAGTTGGAGGTATTAACCTAAAGAATGTCAGCATCAAAATCATTGCAGAGAATACTAACTAGAGAAGAGCAGATTCCTCATACACACGTGTCCACCTTGATGGTTTTTCTAAATTTGACAAAACTAAATGATGAATGCATTCTCACTGTTCAAAGAAAAATGCCATTAATTCCACCTCAAAAGCAAAGAGAACAACAATCTGCTTCTACAATGCATATTATCAATAGAAATATATATAACTTTGTAAGTATTTATGTTTGCTTCAATATCGAAGCATCTCCTTTCAGCTCTGATCTCCACTACTGTCATATGAAGAGAATAGAATGGCAAACTACTTCCTTCCCCTGTTAAGCCTCTGTAGATGATAATTAATGCTTCCCATTTGCTTTCTGTTTTTGCTAGTCTGCACCGTGGTAGTCATAACCGTTAGGAATGCACTTAGCAGTTACAATGCAGGCAATTAAATATAAATAAGACTTCAATTTCTTAATAACTCAAACGAAGTATACGAAACAGCAAGCTTCTGTTGCATGGATTTCCTGAGAACAAGGTCGTAGGCACGCAAATTTTTCTATATCATTTCACATTGTGCTCGTTAAATATGATCACCTGAGATTCCAAACATGTGCTCAAGAGCTCTTTTTGTCTCGTACACTTTTCATCATTGAGTTGTTCTAAAGCCAAGCAGTTGAGAAATGATATCATATCCTTCATGCAAGGCTTTGCAACAGAGCTAAATTTTTTTGGGTTTATGTACAACTGCCCAGCTTTTCGACCCATTATTCTGCACTGCAAAACCATATCCAGATAAATAAAGATTATAAAGTCATTGAAGTGATTCTTCATCAGTCAGCATGTAAAGTGAAATGAAACTTGAACTGTTAACAATAAGGAGGGAAAAAGAAACACTTCAAAGGACTGCAACCCAGTGATTGAACTAGTAATCTCAAGAATGCAACATCAAGGCATTCGTGAAGATTGCAGTTGACATGAAAAAGGATGTCTTTGAAATTACAGCCCTCCGCTAAAGTAAAAACTCAAACGCTCAACAATGACCAAGTAGCGTAGTAATCAAACGCTCAAGATTGACCAAGTTTTGTCCTTCTATGTTAATTTTTCGATCGAAGTCCCAATTCCAGCAATGACTCATGGATCTATCTAAGTTTAGTTTATTTGCACATCTAGTCAAGTCACTATTGACAAAAGACAGGTGCAAACGCAAATGGTATTTTAGCAAACACGTTGAGGCCTAATTCAACTTTCAGATAACCTAGTCCAGACTAACTAACTATAATAACCCTCTTCTAGAACAGACAACGTTGAAATCTTCGAATCATTTTGTCGCTCAAATGCAACAAACTAAGTTCAATTGGGCACAATCTGACTGCACAAAAAGGCCAGCTTCAACCCAATATTTAGTAGAAAACAAGGAAAACAACCAAAGCAGGCGACCTGTTTCAAACCACAATTTTTCTTTTTTCCAGATTCCAATCAAAGAAGACCTAACCCGATATTACACAGATATAACAATGGAAAATAAATAGGAAAAGACACTTACCGGAGGGCGACGGGAAGAGATGGGCGGTGTAGGGGGGTTTAGGGATTTGTCTTATGCTTTTCGCTGCCGGAAACTGAACCTAATTAACTGGTATTTTCATTACTGGGCTTGTGGAACGGTACTTCGGTAACTTGTTTATTTACTTGATAACATGCACTTCATAAGCCCACAGTGTATTATATATTTAATTCTAATCAATTGCGCTGAGTAGAATAATGAAACGGAAACTATCAACCATTAAAAATAAATTATTTACTAATTAAATTCAAAATGTTGAACTCTTTCACAAAACAGAAATACTATTATAATTTTTGCAAAAATTTACCCAAATAACAACTTATTATTCAATCATTCAGTAATTTAATCGAAAAATTAATATATTAGATAATTGAAAATAATTAATCCCAACATAATTAGTTACAATTTAAAAACAAAAAGTTGCCGGTTAAATATTTAGATTAAACTTTTTAATTTTTGACTAAATTAACCACTATATAATAAAATCATAATTGATGCTAACAATTTGGAATTTTTAATGTTAGTGTTAATCTTAAATTTGAGCATGTTAGAAAGGAATTTTCTAAGTACTTGGCCTCTTATCGATGATATAAATGGGCCTCAAGGAACTTAGAAAATGGTGTTGTAAACTATCAAAAATGCTAAAATGTGTTGACGTAGGATATGAAGTAAAGAAAGTAATTGGATGTAACAAACAAAAAAGGAAATCATAAACTACAAAAGGAAATCTGAAATAATAAGGATAAATTGGCATTGTAAAAAAATTTGAAAAATAACAAAGTATTTTTTAGATATGTTGATTATTTTCTCTTGAGATTGGTTTTGTTGTATTCAATATTATTGTGTGTATGAATTTAGAATCCTCTCATCCTTAATCAATTTTTTGCTATAATTGCCCACTTCCCTACATTTTAGCTAACTAGCCCACCAACTATGTTCCTATTAACTGTCTTCTATTATTTTCTCAACTTTTACATTCTCGACTTGCATAAATTTAGCATATTTCTTCCTACATCCTTGGATTTATGTTGTCAATGAATTCTCTAGCTAAATATTTACTTGGCTTTTATATTTGGAATACCTTTTTTTATTGGTTGAATTGCTTATTAAGCCTAATGGGTTAAATTATTTAAAGCTATTAACAATTGTTCCCTACCTAGGTTTGGTTGTGCAAACCAAACATATGACATAAAAATCCTCCTAGCCTTTTATAAATTGGATTCTGACTTCCAACCCAATGGTTTCACATATTACAAGAATTAGAAAGAATTTAGAATGAAGGACTAGTGACCTCATTGTAAGGGCCTTCCTAAATCTTAAATAATCTTTTATATATTAGGAGATTCAGGCTTAAAGATCACATCAAAATTTATTATGTTTGAAATCCCCACCTTTCCATCTATTAAGAAAGAAAGAAAATCTCTTTTTAAGTTTTATTGACCACAAATTCTAGCATTTTAATTCCTTTTTTAGCAAAGTAGATGAATTTCTCCATTTCAATCATAAACATGGTTTGCTTCTCACTATTGAAGTTCCTTCACCTACTGATTCTTCTCGCCCATCCCTATCCTATTTCAGAGAAGTAAGTAAATTGAACTTTCCTTTAGAATTCATTTTATTTCAATCTCCTAAATCCTTAAGACTATGGCTGAAAAACATAGATCAATAGGATAAATGGGTGGGTAGTTTATACCCTGCATATCGGTTAGCCTAGAAGAGACATGACCTTCTACAATTAATAGCTCTTTCCAAGAATTTCATAAAATATCAACTCAAACTTTTATTTGCGATTTTAAAATTCTAGAGTCCTTCTTATAATTCCTTTATATTTCCTTTTGTTCATGCTTTAATATCAATGAAAGATGTTTTCTCTCTTACCAGACTGCTTGTAATCAGGGAGGATTCTAGTTGTCTTTAGACCCTAGTGCTTTTAAGTGTTCTTACTCAAGGTTGATAAACAATTATACTTCTTCTAAAAGTCCCATTTATGAAGAACATATCAAGTTCATTTAGGTCCCACTGGTCTAATTTATTTTTTTTCATGTTAATAACAAACTCCATCTGAACCAAAAAGAAAGCATGTTATTAGCATCTCTTATCTTAAACTTCTTTAATAATCGATTTCTAGGAATAGTCAACTTAATGGAATTGATGCATAATATAAGTTGGTTAACTTCAACGATAGATAGACTTGTTATCTATGAGACACCTTTATTAATAATTGTATAGGACTATGTAAATCCTAAAATAGTCAATTTATGGGTGTACGACTCAGAGACACCATAATCCTCTGTTTTCTGCCTAACAAATTGATTTATCAATGCATAAGGATAAGATAAATCTTTACCATCCACTCTAAATGGGATTGCTTGATTATTTGTAAATGGTAGTTATCTAGTAAGTATCCTCATTACGTAACTAATTGTAAACTTACCATAGTCAAACGTTGTTGTGTAGGCCTACTTGATTAGTAGTCGCATAAATTCCTTCCCTTTTATGCAGCTGTAGCTTTTAGTAAGTTATTTTCTTTAGGTTTTTATTTTCATGGGATTCCTCTATAAGAACATAAAGAGATATCTGTTCAATATCCCCTTGCAACGCCTTAACTTATATCTATGGTTGATTCAACTTTGTACTTTTGCTTACTTCCTTGAACTTAGGGAAAGAGAAGGCATGCCTTCCTCTGACCCTCCTGATTTTCCTATTCTTCATCTTTCCACTATATTTTGTAGCAAGCCTCCTAATGGAATCTTCAATGTTTTGCTATCTCTGAAGTCTAAGTCCATGGATCAATTGAACCCTTTGAAAGACTTCTCCGAAAGACCCTATTGGCTTAGCATATTAAAATATTCTTAATCATCGTATTTGGTTGTTTATCATAAACTTTGTTCTTATCTATACCAATCCTAGAGTTTTTATCGTTAGTGGTGATAAAGCTTTAAAACTTAGCACTTTCCTCTTAAAATAAAATATATAAAAACTAAGAACTCTCATAAACTAAAGATCATTAAGGTGAAGGAAATGAAAGAACTCTTTTACTCTATACGCTAATATGCTAGCCTTCTAACAAATTCTTTTATGTCTTATAGGTAAAAATGTCTAGATATAACAGCGACTTCAAAAGAAGTCTTTGGCCTGAGTTTCTTAGATCTCTCTCCCGATATTCCCTCTAGTACTGCACTAACAATCAATTATGAGGAACTATCAAGAGTTAAGGAGTCTTTAAGGCTCATTATATAATATGAGTTATAGCTCTTTACTAAAATTCAGTGTAGTTCTTTTATGAGTACACTATCATATATTTTCTCTATCACTCAACTTTTTTATTCGTGAACTTCTTAGCAAACATTAAAAAAAGTCTTTTGTTCATATGATAAATCTTACTATGATAAGGTCATGTACTCTAAAAATTAAGCCTTTCATACTGACATTGAATCGATTATGATGTAAAGGAGACTAGAGGCAAGAATCTCCTGCCAAAAATTCAAGAATTGAAAAACAATTTTGATTATTTAGAAATGATGTTGTAAATCATGAGCATACTATCAAATTTATTATAGAGAAGCAAGAAGCTCTCAAACAGGATAGACAACGAGTCAATTATGATTTTGATGAAGTCAAGCATATATCTATAGAGATAGATGTCATTAGTAATGTAAAAGGATGAAGTCAACTTTTGGAAACAGTATGTCTAACAAGCCAAAGAGGACAAAGTTTCATGTAACCAATAGGGTAAAATTATGTCCTTCTACTTAGACCAACTTTGATCTTCTCTTCCTTATTTCAATTTATCAAATTTTGGTTAGTTTTATGTGAGTTTTGACCTTTATCTATGAATTTTTATTTTGAATTAATGTTATTTGAATATTGATAATTCACTTCTGTTCCTTTATCCCCAACCTTTCAAAAAGTTTAGTTATACAAGACTTCAAATACTTCTTATTAGTGAAACACTTGTGAGGTTCTTTCTCTAAACTATCTAATCGATGGGCATTACCCCTTAAGAATCTATGAATTTTAAATTTCCCTTATATGTGTTTAATTATTGTTATATTTAATCATTTACACATAGTGATTAATGATACGAAAATACTTAAGATACTCACTTTAATTCATATATAATTTTAGGTATAATTTGGAAGTAAAGAAATTAAAGTAAGTCGAAAGCACTACATTTAGGCTATATTTTGAAGATTTATTTTTGCTTGTCTTCATGGAGCAAGAAGAAGAGAATTAATAGACAAAAAGAAGACAAGAAAAATAAAAATACAAAAAAGAAGAATTAAAAGTGCTTGCTGGAAAAATGAAGAAATAACAAGAGAGCAAAACGCATGTAGTAGCTGGGAGTTGAAGGACAAAATGACATGCATGCAGGTGGATTAAAATAAAGACAAAATGACAGCAGCACAACCCAAAACAAAAGCATCACTTAACGCTAGCGTTGAACGTGAAAGTTAGCATTAAACGCTAGTGTTTAACACTGCAAAAGGGTTGTAAAGAAGGGACGATAGAAAAGGAGGCGTGAATGGTAGTTGGTCCAACAAGGTTTATTTGTCGCATCAATGTGAACAGTAGCTAGAGAATAAAGCAATGGCAACAGAGAGAAGCTTACAGTAGTGAAGAGAATCAAAGGGGGTTTTGACTGGGGCATATTTTGTGGGGGTTGAAGCTTTTTCTTGGGAGACCTATGGAAGGCTAAGTTTTTTATGCTAGTTTGAAGGTGACATCAACATCGACATCGATGACCCAGATTAAGCATTTTTATTATTTTTATCGTTTCTTTCTCTCATTAGAAATTGATTATGTTATCTTGTATGGATTGATTGGTCATTTGAATGATGATGATTTTAATGCTCTATTGATTCATTTTTCATAAAAACCCATTGCTAAAATTGAATGCAATACGCAATCGTTGTTTTTAGGGTTTATGTGTAGCAACTAATGGTTTCGAATCATTAGAGATAATATAACCTAGGTTAAATAATCCGAACTTGTGTGATTATTACCTAGATTGGTCTATTTTCTGATTCATAAGGCAGCTGTTCGAATAAACTTAGAGAGCTTATTCTAGGTTTCCTGATAGTTAGGGTTAATTAACAAGCGCTTCGTAATTAACTAAGACCTAAGGAAAAACCAGGATTAATAGAGTTTGTTGTTAATCTACGACTGATAATTGCTAAGAGAGATAAAAGAACAACAAATCAATGAATTATGCTTAATTAAGATGAAGGTCAAGATTGAACCAAAGAACAGGATCCCTACCGAATTCTCCAATTTTATCATTTTTGCTTTTTTATTATTTTAATTAGGTTTATTTTATTTTCTTATTAAATCCAAAACACCTCATTACCTAAACATCAATTAATTTTATTTCATAAGCTAACCGAACACTCCTTGTGGGATCGACCTAGACTCACTACTACTACAGTAGTAGTCTAGTTATTTTATTTTGACTAGCATTACAATACGTTATCAATTTTGGCGTCGTTGCCGAGGGAGTGCGGTGTTTTAGTTTTTGATTGTGATTTAATTAGTGTTTTGTATATATTTGTTCATAATTGATTTCTTTTCAGTTATTTCGTGATCTTTTCATTTTCTATTTTGTGCTTACGAAAAAATTTGAAAAAAAATCATGAACGGAAATAATTTCTTTTATAACTCATATTCTCAATCTTATAATAATGTTTGGACTGATCAACCTAACTTTTATTAGAATTGCTTCCATGATAGTTTGTTAGCATGATAGTTTGTTGGACATATAACAATTCTTGTGTGGACCAGAAGCTCCTTGTCAAGACTCAAGTACATCTCTGAAAGAATTGATGAATGTTGATTACTAACAATCTCCAATTTCAACAAAGCCTAAAATAGTAGTTGCAATAGTTCCAGTAGGAAATGAGGCACATAACATCTAGAAACCAAAATGTGGCAAGCCAAATAGGTGAGATGGCAGTAAGGATCGACTACGTAGAATCATAAATGGAAGAGGAGCAGTCATATTAACCCGAGGTATACTCAATGGACGTTAGTACAGAAACCTTATAGAGTGATGAGGAGCTTGAGAATTTTGAGGTCAATCCTTAATGAATTGCTTGTGTCAAAGAAGTTGAGGAGGAGCTCGAGGTAGAAAAAGATATATCTTTTAGCTCGAAGGTAAAAACTGAGTTAATTATTATTGTTAAGACTAACTGTTTACCTTTACCTATTATGTTAGAGGAATTAAATGAAGAAGAAAAAGGAAAAGAGACATTCAAAATATTTCTAGAGTGTATGAACTCAATCGAGATTGAGAATTTGAGGATAGGGTAAGACGTTGAATGGGGATGATGATCAACTAAGGCCCTATCCAAAACAACATCATATGGAAGTGGTGTTAACTATAATACTAGAAGATCATAATTTTGTCATGTGAGGAAAACGTGGAGCTGAGCTAATGACCCTAAACCAAGGCTTCTTGGGATGCAACCCAAGGGAAGTAAATTCTTTTCTTTACATTTTCGCATTTCTTTTTATATGCATATGTGTTCATTATTGGTTTGTTTCTTGCATGTTTTAAGTTTTTAATCAAAATGAGAGCAAGAATAAAACAAACATTTTCTCTTTTCTGTTGAATATGGGATTATATAGTCATGATTAGAGTGTGAATTGACTAGAGAATTTCATAGCAACTTTAGCATGTATTTTTACTCTTGTGATTAGTCGATATGCATTATCTTTAGAAGAGTAGTGACTAGTGGTAGACAAAGCTGGTGAGATTTTGAGCCTTATTAGACTGATACCTTCATATCAGTCTCATTCTATTTTGATTAAGTGTGACCTTCATGATATGTGCATCCTGATTTTGCGTTGAATTTCTATTTGAGGCCATATTTTTATCACATGCATTAACATGGATATGATTAGGTATTCTTTGTTTTTAATAAACTACATTAGCCAAATAACCTATCCTATTGACTTGATTTTTTCCTTGATAAATCCCTTTTGAGCTTTATACTTTTTGTTTGTGTACTAACCACATTCAAGCTATTAGACTTAAATCAAATGTCCTACCCAAGCCATAAAGCTAGTGGATCATCTGTCATAGTTGAGTTTGTGGATGTACAAAATTCTAAGTGTGGGGTGTCCATTTGTGTGAGTTTATTAATGTAGTTTCTTTTAATGTTTAAAAAAGAAAAAGAAAAATAAAGGAAAGGAAAAGAAAGAAAGAAAAGACAAAAGCACAAGAAAAGAAAAGAAAAAGAAAAAGAAAAAGAATGAAAAATGTTTAAATAAATGTATCTAGGAGCAAGTGCATATATTGAAAAAGTGTTTATGATTAATGCATTCTACTAAAGTTGTGATGAAGGGGTTATTTGAATACATTAGATATGAGGTAGATATTGTCTTAGAAGGTTCACTTATTTTGGTTTCAATGTATTGTTGGCACAAATTATATGAGTGATCCCTTCAGTTTGGTTGTGCTTAATGTGTTTTGTGTATGAGAGTCAAGTTTGAGTTGTGAAACTTGCTTTTGTTTTCATCATAGTTGATGTACACAATTGACAGTGAATGTTGGGTTTTTGCACTTGATGGTATAATTGATTATTGCATTTGTTTCACTAGCTTTGATCACTCTCATGCTACTTAACCCAAATATATCTCACATTGCCTTAGCCCACATTACAACCTTGAAAAGTCCTTTGATCCATGATTTTGCATGTGAAATATAGTGGGGTAGAAATGAAATGATATGCAAAGTTATGGATTGTCATGATTATGAATGGTGTTGAGGGTACCTATAGATACATTTTACTTAAACACATTTTTCAAGTATATTATTAGATTGCTCAGATTCTAAAGATGATGCTTGTTGATTGATCATAAGTAGAAGCATTGAATGTTGAATTCTTGCTATAATTTTTAAAGTCATTCGTCTTTGGTTATGATTATATAGTCTCAGAAAATATGGGGATTAAATAAATACTTCGGATCTTTGAGCTTAATTTGGATGTTTTTTCCAAGGATGACCAAAAGCTAAGTATAGGAGAAATTGATATGTGTTTAATTGTTGAGACATTTAATCATTTACACTTAGCAATTAATGATACAAAAACACCTAAGATACTTTAATTTATATATGATTTTAGGTATAATTTAGAAGCAAAGAAATTAAAGTGAGTCAAAAGCACTACATTTGGGTAGTTTTCTATAGATTTATTTTCACTTATCTTCATGGAGCAAGAAGAAAATTAAAAGGCAAGAAGAAGACAAGAAAAATCAAAATACAAAGAAGAAGTATTAAAAGTGGTTACTGGAAAAATGAAGAAAAAACAAAATGATAGCAACACAGCCTAAAGCAAAAGGAAGCTAGCGTTAAACGCACGGTGTTAAAAACCAATGCTAGTGTTAAGCGCTAGCGTTGCATACCTTTAACGCATGGCTTTAAACACTAGCGTTGAATGTGAAGGGTTGTAACAAAGGGACAATAGAAAAGGAGGTGTAAATGGCAGCTAGTCCAACAAGGTTTATTTGTCACATCAAAGTGAACAGTAACTAGAGAATAGAACATTGGCGGCAAAGAGAAGCTTGTGGTAGTGAAGAGAACTAAAGGGGGCTTCAGCTGGGGCATATTTTGTGGGTAGTGAAGCTTTTTCTTGGGAGACCCATGAAAGGCTAAGTTTCCAACGCTGATTTGGAGGTGACATTGTTGCCGACGACTCAATTAAGCATTTTTTAATTATTTTTATTGTTTCTTTCTCTCATTAGAAATTGATTATGTCATCTTGTATGGATTGATTGGGTATTTAAATTATGTGATTTTAATGCTCTATTGAATCGTTTTTCATGCAAAACCTATTGCTAAAATCGAATGCAATACATAATCGTTGTATTCCCAATTCATGTATAGCAACTAATGGTTCCGAATCATTAGAGATAACATAACCTAGGTTAAATAATCCGAGATTGTTTGATTATTACCTAGATTGGTCTGTTTTTCTCTTCATAAGGCAATTTTTTGGATAACTTTAGAGAGCTTATTTTATGTTTCTTGATAGCTAGGGTTAATTAACAAGCGCTTCATAATTAACTAGGACCTAAGGAAAAATTAGGATTAACAGAGTTTGTTAATCTACGACCGATAATTGTTAAGAGAGATAAAAGAACAATAAATGAATGAATTATGCTTAATTAGGGTGTAGGCCGAGATTGAACCAAAGAACTGGATCCCTACCGAATTTCCCAATTTTATCATTTTTTTTACATGTCTTCTTTAATTTTTTTTTCATTAGGTTTATTTTATTTTATTTTCTTACTAAATCCAAAACTCCCCATTACCTAAACATCAATTAATTTCATTTCATAAGCTAACCGAACATTCCCTATAGGATCGACATAGACTCACTACTACTACAGTAGTAGTCGAGTTATTTTATTTTGACTAGCATTACGTCGTTCAATCGGTCCCTTCCTAATTTGGAGACCATTTATCCTATTCTTTGTCTTTCATTCTAGGAGGCAAGGTTAACTTCTACACTAAATCCGCTTATTGTAATTCTTGATTACAAATTATGATGTCATAGAATTTTGCGACCTTTTGCTTTTGAATAATCATATTATTTAAAGCTTAAAGCTTAACTACTCTCAAGGATGGAACCACTACTTCCATAGGAAGAATATAATCGTGTCCATAAGTTAAAACAAATAGGTTAATTCCTATAACAATACATTTAGAAGTATGATACACCCATAAGGTTTTTGATAAAATTCTATGTCATTCTTTGAGATTCTCCTCTAATATTTTTTCCAAAACTTTTTTATGCTTTGGCTTAATCATTAGCTTGAGTCTAATAGGATCCAAATTAAGCAATTTTATCCTATATTCTTCAACAACGTCCCTAAATTCTAACCTATAAACATGGTTCCTTGATCACTTTTTATAAACTAAGAAATTCCAAATTAATGAATAATATGTTCCTTAATAAATTTACCTACACCTATTTGATCAAATTTCTTCAAAGGTTAAGCTACCAACTATTTAGTAAAATAATATATGCCCAACATAATGAAACTATGGCCTTTTAAAGATGGTGGATATAGCTTCTCAATGAGATTAATGGTTAATCCTTTAAAAGATTATGGTTTGATTATATAATGTAACTTGGAAACAAGAATTTGTTGAATTCTTCCATATTTTTTACACTACCTACAGTCTTTGATGTATGATATATAACCTTTCAAGATTGATGACTAATAGTAACCATGCTAACACAAAATTGCGTACTTAAGTTAAGTACTTGCTTTTTATGTTTGAAAGGCACTTTCTTGCAAGGATTTTCCAAATAGATCTTTGATCTTTATTCTCCAATCCTAGGCAATTTGTTTATCACTATTAAAAACTTATAGAGAAATTATCCTTTTATATATGGATGGGTAAGACCTTCATTATACCATTATACATTTATAAATTAAATGTTTAGATATTTCAAACTAGAAGCTATTTATGGCAACTTATTTGCCTCCCAATTTTCAACTTATGGAATATACTAAAATTATATATCATCAAAGAATTCTAGCAATTAGATAGTGGTAGTATAATAGGATAACAAAGTCAACTCATGCACTTATATTCCCCTTCCACTTGGCTTAATACCAGTTGAGGATCTCTTTTGATAAGAACTTGTTTTGGCTCTAAGACCAACAAGAAGTTTTATTCCAATTATTAATCTTTTATATTTCGCCTAATTATTACTGTATGAAAAGTCCATTTTAAGGGAGAGAAGATTTTTTGTCCCATTTGGTGTCGTTATGACTACTTCAACACTAACTTACTTATCTATAGTAGACCCATAAAATTTCAACTCACGCAGATTCTTCTTATAATTGAGAACTAAATGTCCCATATCCTTTTTTCCCTCAATTGAGGGATGGCTTGCTAGGAAGTTAGCTAGCTCCTGACCTTTTACAAACTTTTACGAGTAATATACCAAGTTGAAGTCTATAAGAGTCATTAGTTATTTCCCAATATTCCCTAATATGAATGGCTTATTTAGCATACATTTCAATAATTCAGTTTTTGAAACCATATAAACTTTATTTTGTAACAAATAATTGTTAAGTCAAGATGACTTTACTTGAATATGATTTTGATGTATAACAAAAAGAGATCAAATAAAAAGAAAAACAA
>JANIJH010000008.1:58604922-58629908 GCA_024520975.1 Erythroxylum areolatum | reverse complement strand
GATGTATTTTGCTTGATATTTTATACTTTTATCATATATTTGGTGTTCAATTCACTCCAAGTGTGTTTATAGATGATAATTGGCTTCATAGACTAAAAGGAGAAGAATTTGGACGAGATCATGACAAAAATTGAATGAATTAAAGTGCCAAAAAGAAGTATGGCTATGCACATGGTCATGCACTTCCCCTACCCATGCATTTTCACAATTCTTGTAATTTCAGTTATGCATGGTCTAATGCATGACTGTGCAAAAGACCGTACATCTCTTCAGAACCCTAAATTTTATTATAAAGAGACGTTTTGGAGGTGAAAGAGGAGGTGGTTGGTAGTAGTTGAAAAGCAAACATGGGGACGAGATTCAAGACGTGGAAAAAACAAAGAAATTATCAAAAGATCCATAGAAATACAAGATCAAGCCTCTACATCGCAAGAACATTTGATAGAAGACAATCAGGGAGATTTAAAATTATGAACACATTATTTTAGATTCGTATTTCTGTTTATGTATGTTTGATTTCGTATTCGATCATGTGTAACTAAATGTCTGGTTATTATTTAGGACAGATGAACCTTATATTAATATTTCGATATGATTTGATTCTTTTAGTATTTAGGATAGATGAACCTTATATTAATACTTTAATATGATTTAATTCTTTTATTAATGCAATTGGTTGTTTGATATATTGTGATTTGATTACACATTTTATTTATGTCTAATAATATGAGAATATTATATCATAATCTGATTTTACACATGGAGATTAAGAAATCCTAGTGTGAATAGATCTACCATAATTAGAAGGAGTTAATTACAGCCCTAGAGATAAGATGATATAAATCTTCTAGATTAAGGTTAAACTTAATAGAGAGAGTCATAAATCGGTAACACAATTCTCTAAGATTTAACTTGAGCAATTCGATTAGAGACCTTAGGATTAGTTGTTAGTAGACTCAAGGTCAACTATTAGCATACCATAGGAGTCTCCACGATCCAATCCATCAATAAAACAATTGCATGGTAAACGATTAATCTATTAAAGGTTTAAGGGGATTCAATCCTAGATATTAATTTTTGATAACAATAGTTTTTTAAGTGAATTCCACCATCTTTGCATTGATTATCGTTTCCTATTTCTTTAATTGTTTTAGTTTTTATTTTTATTAAAAATCTAAAATCTAAAATCAATTTGTACGCTAGATAATAGGGAAAGGGTAACTACTAGTATTTAAAGTCTTTGTGGGATCAACCTGTACTTGCTAATATTAACTACAGCTATGCCATGCACTTGTGGTTATTACATAATTGACCGACTCAAGAAATAGGTCAATCAAGTTTTTGGCATTGTTGTCAGGGACTTTGATATTAGGAAAGCCTGAATGATGTTCCTCTAGTCATTTTTATTTTATTTTATTTATCTATGTTTTTATTTTATTTTATCTTAATTTTTTCCTTTTGAATTAATTTTTTCTTTTATTTAATTGTGTTTTATTGTATTTGTGGCTTATTAATTTAATTATATTTTGAATTTCTTTACTTGATCATAAGTTTGTGATTTATTGTAGGAATTATGATTCATTGTCATGGCCCCAAGTTGTAATGGAAGGATGGAGTGGACGGTATTTTTATGGAGGCCAAATTTTGTCTTCGCTATGTATAACATCACCATATAGGAGAGTGAGGTGTTCTTACATGTTTTCAGAAGCTTAAGTGATATTTAGGTCATTTAGTGACATTGGTGGGAGCTATTAGCATAATTATCACTGTCAAAAACCTACTTATATATGGGAGCAACCAAGCATGTCTAATTGACCTCAAGGTGCGTTATACAAAAATAACTAAATTTATTCTTAAGGATGGAACAATTATGCTCCAACTAGATGTTTATAAAACCAAGCACCTCCAGTTAATGAGTTAACTCTAGAAGCTAAATTAATGGAAACTTTGCTGAAATGAAAGTTGATTGACTTGTATTTGAGAGTAAAGAAAAGACAAAGGTGGGTTTCATAAATGGAGGGATATTTCAAAAGGAGCTTTCAAAAGAAAAAGAAAGTATTACAGATTGACTAATGGAATGCCTTATTGAGAGAGTAGCTATTGAACATGAATTTAATAATAGACCTCCTTCATTTGCATATGATGAATATAATATAAGCTTCCAACCATCTCAAAGTGAAGAAGAGACAACGGTTGATTTCATGAATAAACATACATTTCAAGAAGGCAAGGAGGTAACTACTACTTTGAAGATATAATGATTGAGTCTATTTAAGAATCCAACATGAGGCATCAAGAAATAGAGGCTCATATACAGAATATGGTGAATTAAATCGATTAGCTGGCGGAGATATTATCTAACAAACAACTAGGGAGTTTGCTTAGTCCCAATGAAATAGATCCTAATAAATTTAAAATGGCAATCACACTTAGTGGTGAAGATGAGCTCCTAGAAAAAGAAGAGGAAGAGGAAGCAAGTATTACAGATAAATTAATGGAACTCCTTACTGACATGAAAACTAAACGATGCAAATTCGAGAGTGAAGAAAAGGCAAGAGTTGGCTTTATGAATGGAGTGACATTCTAAGAAGAGCTTCCAAAAGAAAAAGAAGTCTCCATCCAATAAGGAAAATTAAAGGAGCGAAAGAAGGTAATTGAAGAAGATGAGCGAGAAACCTCTATCTAGGAAGAAGAAGAAGAGTTGACGAAGAATTGGTAAAGGAACCAAGTAAGGGAACTACTGGTGAGATGTTGGTAGTGACCTTAAGTACAGAGGGTCCCCACCTCCTCCAAGATAAGTTGTTTGATCTAATCAACTATTCAGGGAGTTTTGTAATTCCCTCTTTTATAAATAGTTTGTCATTAAAAAGGGCATTATTGTTTGAAATTAGATTTATTAATTTGATAAATTATATCCTTATTATTATCTTCTAACATATGGCTTGTTTATGGGCTATGAAATCACTTTTTGGAGAAAATGGTGAAAGCGAGTTGTTGATTATTAATCCAGGATGACATTAAACATATAGGTTACATTGACCTACCAACGTTAAAGAAGTGTTGCATAAGAGGCAACCCATGAGTTAGTTTTATTTTTTTTTCAATTTTGACATTATCTTTTGTTTGCTTTCGTCTTAGTATAGGATTTTATTTTTGTTATATTATTTCTTTTTGTTTCTTTTTATCCTTTTCTTTTATATTTTGTAAGGATGTTAGTTTAACATTAGATGGACTAGAATGAAAGAAATTGTCATAGTCAAGAAAGTACCACTAAACCCTCTTACTTTTTCATAAATGCTTATATTGTTTACACTGAGGACAACATACACCTTTATGTTTCGAGATGATTTTAATGAATCTTAACATGATTTCTTTAAGGTTATTGCAATCTTGATTATAATATTTTATAAACTGATGTCTTAAATTGGTTAAAATCTATCCACTAATATTCTACTTTATTATTGAATATTGATTTGAATTGGTGTACAAATTGATGGTGGTTAGAATAAATTTTGTATATTTTCTGTAATCAATGGAATATTAAAGTTAAATTGAAATTCCATTTTATTTACATACATATATATCCAAATTTTTTGTGAACTTTTAAGCCAAAAAGGATATTTTAAAAATTTTTAAAGCCCTCATTATTTTTTCATGTGTGTGATATCATGTATAGTAGGATAATTCTAAAACTTGCTTTCATTATACATAATAAGACCATATTTGTTGAATTAGAAGCATTGATATGATGAAGGCACTTAGATTCACCAATTTGCTTTAGCCTACTTCTTTGAAATCATCATACCTTAAAATTTACCTTTAGGAATAGTCAAGTTGAGCCTTAACCTTTTTCATTGATTAAACCTACATATTAGCCTTTATCCTATTTTTCTCCAAAGACCTTTTTATTGCTTTGAACCTTGAAGGTTGTTTACATTATTTACTTCTTGAGACCATATTTGTTGAATTATAAGTATTGATATGATGAAGGCGCTTAGATTCACCAATTTGCTTTAACCTACTTCTTTGAAATCACCATATCTTAAAATTTGCCTTTAGGAATAACCAAGTTGAGCTTTAACCTTTTTCATTGATTAAACCCACGTATTAACTTTTATCTTATTTTTCTTCAAAGACCTTTTTATTGCTTTGAACCTTGAAGGTTGTTTACATTATTTACTTGTTGAGACCATATTTGTTGAATTATAAGCATTGGTATGATGAAGGCACTTAGATTCACCAATTTGCTTTAGCCTACTTCTTTGAAATCACCATACCTTAAAATTTACCTTTAGTAATAGCCAAGTTGAGCCTTAACCTTTTTCATTGATTAAACTCACATATTAACCTTTATCCTATTTTTCTTCAAAGACCTTTTTATTGCTTTAATCCTTGAAGGTTGTTTACATTAGTTACTTATTGAGACTTGAAATTTGTTAAAGGTATAATAGTTGTTGAATTGCAGTACTAATTGGAATATTGAAAAAAATGAAAGAAAGAAAAGAAAAAAAAAAGAATAAGTTTATGATACCAATGAAGTTGCTTTGAAAGGACCTATGTATACTTATAAATAAATCTTGTACTATTTCTTTAAGTAAATTTCCTTAACTCCTTTTATTATCCCAATCATAATGTACCTAAACTCTATTACAATATATACAAAGACCTTTTGATTTTTGTTTTTAGTTTATACATAAGTGTTGGAGATGTGATTTTATTGCAAACATATGGTAAGAATTCTACTATGCATGGATTGAGTTTGATACTTTTCACCCTAAACACTTGAGGGAATTGAGTGAAATCTTAGTGAGGGTGTAAAGAGATATGATTTTGATTTCAATGCGATTGTTGATGTGATTATTATTAATATTTCTTATGAAGTTAATTTTAGGATTAACTTGACTCTAATTGTATGTTAATTTGATTCAATAGGATATGATGATGTATAATATAAATGGACAGAATGAGATTGATGATGGCTTGATGTTGTAAATTTAGAATTTTGATTATGTTTTTCTTGAGGATAAGAAAAAACTTTAAGTGTGGGGATGTTTAATAGATGGATATTTGACTATATTTTACTACCTATATTTGTTGTATTTTGCTTGATATTTTATACTTTTATCATATATTTGGTCCTCAGTTTGCTCCAAGTGTGTAAACAGATGATAATTGCCTTCATGGACTAAAAGGAGAAGAATTCAGACGAGATCAAGGTAGAAATTGAATGAGTTGAAGTGTAGAAAGGATGCACAATCCTAGACAAAACTGTGCACTTCCTCGAGCCGATGCATTGTCGTGATCCTTGTAATTTTTGATTATGCACGGCCGTGCAAGAGATGCAAGACTATGCATCTCCCCAAAACCTTAAATTTCGTTATAAAGAGACATTTTGGGAGGTGAAAGAGAAGACAATCAATAGGAGTTGATGAGCAAACTTAAGGAGGCTATTCCAGACATGGAACTCATTCTTTAGGTGCAATTTTGGTCCAGAGAAGTGGAAACACAAAGAAATCATTGAAAGATCCATCAAAATACAAGATCAAGCCTTTACATTGCATGAACAATTGATAGAAGACAATTAAGGAGATTTAGAATTATGAACCCATTGTTTTCGATTCGTATTTTTGTTTATGTATATTTTATTTCTTGTGTAATCATGTATAACTAAACATCCAATTAGTATTTAGGTTAGATGAACCTTATGTTAATAGTTTGATATGATTTGATTCTTTTATTAATACAATTAGTTGTTTGAGATATTATGATCTAATTGTGCATTTTATTTATGTTCTAATAACTTAAGAATATTATATCACAATTTAATTTCATACGCAGAGATTAAGAAATCTAGTGTGAATAGATCTACCGTAATTAGAAGGAGTTGATTGCAACCTCAAAGATAGGATGATATAAATCTTCCATATTAGAGTCAAACCTAATAGAGGGACTCATAAATCGGTAATGCAATCCTATAAGATTTAACCTAAAGGATCAGTTGTTAATAGACTCAAGGTTAACCATTAGCATATTATAAAAGTCTCCACTATCTAATACATCAATAAAACAATTGCATGATAAAAGATCAATCTGTTAAGGGTTTAAGAGGATTAGAACTAGATACTAGTTTCAGATAACGATAGTTTTTAAGTGAATTCTACTGTCTTTGCATTCATTATCATTTCTTATTTCTTTAATTGTTTTAATTTTTATTTTATTTTTATTAAAAATCTAAAATGAATATGTAGGCTAGATAATATAGGAAGGATAACCACTAGTATTCATCGTCTTCATGAGATCGACCCGTACGTTTAGGTACTAGCTACAGCTATGTTGTAAACTTATAGTTATTACATAATTGACCAACTCACGAAATAGGTCAATCACTTTTAATCCAAAAACAAACTTTATGGGATTTAACTTCAATTTGAGCATTTTTATCCTATAAAAGGCTTCTCGTAAATCATGGATATGACTCACACTCTTGTTTATTTCCAATAATGTCATTTACTTAAACTTTCAAAGTACATTATACCAAATCATGGAAGATAACATTCATAGCCTGTTGATAAGTGGCTCCTACGTTCTTTAAACCAAAAGGCATTACGACCCACTTAAATATCCCTGTTGACCCTGGACATATGAAAATATTTGATTATGACTAGAAAAATAGTCCATAAAAGAAAATAAAGAATGTCCAACCATTACATCTATTAAAGAATCTGTAATCGGCATTATGTATTCATGATTAGGAGTAACTGCATTTAAATCCCTAAAGTCATAACAAAAATTTATTTTTCCATCTTATCTACAAGCATAATGTTAGCTAACCACCAAGTATATCTAGCTGGTCTAATGAAACTAGCCTTATATAATTTTTCAACTTCTTCTTTAATCTTCAGTTTAACTTCTTTGGACCACCACATAAGAAGTTAACTATGAAGGCAAAATTATGGCTTCATTGAAGTCTATGTTCCACCAGCCTTTTATTAACTCTCACATTTCAATATAGTCCCAAGCAAAACAATTTTCAAATTCTTTCAACAGTTTCACTAGTTTTAACTTTATCTTTAAAACTAAGTTTTTGCTAATAAAGAATCCACATAATTTTACTGATTCACTTCTTCTAATTGTTCTTATTTTCGGTTCCCACATTATCAAATTTTTCAGTAACTAATTTCAACTATTGTACACAATCGTACCTTATTTGTGGTTCCTCTTCTTATTCAAAAACTAGTTCTACATTATCACATCTACTTATTTCTTTAGAATTCTCCAAGATTTTTTGTATTCAATATTTGATCTCAATGGTTGCAGTTGCTGCTATTTCATTTTGTGAAAATTCATGCATTAAGTTCCTCTATAATGGGAACTTCATTAGCCTAGGAGCATGCATAATGGTAGTTAATTTTATGAATATAACTCTTTTTTTATATTTTCTTTCCTTCTATTACAATAAGACAATTTCTAAATTTGAACTAACTTTACATGATCTATATAGAATTTAGCATCCATCATATAAAAAATGGTTGTGAATCAACCAAATGACTTCTACTTCTCCTTTCCATAAAAGTAAAAGTTGACGAAGAGACAATAGGCTACAATAGTTGGAGTGGATCCAATCTTACCCTAATAAGACTTGGTAGTTGGCATGAGTATCAACAACCAAGAAAGCAGTTAATAAAGTCTTTTCTCCTACCATAATATTTATAGGTAGAATTCCTTATGCTATAGTAGTTTTACCATTAAATTTAACAATGTATACTTAGATTGGGGTCAATTATGAATTGTCTTCTCCCATTTATAACATCATTTTAGTCAGTCTAATGTTTATCACAGACCTATTATCGATTAAAACTCTTGAAGTTATCCTTTTATTAATATAAGTTTTAATATATAGAGGTCTTATATGTTGTGTCATAACATCAACTAGCTTTTCCAACACCACCTTTTTTGGAATTCTCAATCCTATTGCCAATAATGACATACTAGATTCTCCTTACCTAAGAAGGGATTTTGCTTTATTTGCAAAAGATTGTCCAAATGAAGAAGGTAGTTTTATGGAAGAAATGGTATATGGTACCTGAATTGGAATTTCTCCAATCGTAATGGATTCATTGGAATCCTTATTATGGCTCTCAAAAAAGGCCAACTGCTTATGAAACCTAGTGTTTTCTTTTGTGCTGCCTAATTTTTCACTAATGACCTTTACATATCCTTTTTTATTATTAGGATCTATAGTTCTTTCCTCAAAGAAGATAAGTCTTACAAGGATGACTTTTTTAAGTTGGCGATTCTAACAATAATGGTTTAATTTTCTTAATCTTAGGAATGGACCTATGTTACTGAATCTTTCATTTTTTTTAGTTCAACTTAAGGGCACTAGATTGTTTGGGTGTCTTACTCACTGTCATTTCCAGGATGGTGGCATTATAAATCTAGGTTGTCTGTACTAAAAATTAAGAATTCGTGGCTTCTAAATTTGCTTATAAATTTGAATGAATTTTGTTTGGCAATTTTTTCCTAAAATTTTAACTTCTGTTAGGTTCTAGGAATTCATTAACCCTCATTCCCAAAGTTAGTATTATAGTTAGAAATAAAAACACATGTTCCTGAATTTGATGTTGATACTGAATCATCTTCCATAATTTTCAACTTCTTTTAAACATCTAACAATAGATGTAAGTTGAATTCGGTGGCATTAACAATTACCATTAGCAAGAATGGGTCTTCATTTATCAATATAGTTTGGTCAACTTTAATGAACAATATAATTTCCTTATTGATTTGGTCTTGGGGACCACATTCTTTAACGCCTAATATAAATTTGTTTGACGGCTCCAGGGATTGTGATATTTGCAATAGTCTCTACCTCTTATCTCTTCTTTTATAGGAATTATATGCTTTAGTAGTAAGGTGATGAATTTTTCTTATGAAAAATAATTAAAGATATCCTATGTTTTGGGGGTGTCAAAAATCCAATATGGAGCCTATATTTTTCTTTTACCTTTCAGGCACTTACTCTCCAAGGAGGGATAAACATAAGTTCTAGAGATATTGACTTTGAATATTGTTGAATCGTAAGAATTCACCTCTCTAACATAAATGCCTACTAAATTCTTCTTTTGGTGTCCTTCTTCCTTAAGAATTTCTTCGTATTCAAAGACATTTGCCACCAATTCATAGAAATCATGAAGTTCTATGCCTTGTAATTTCTTCCACAATTTAATGCCTAGACTACTTTGAGCTAACTTCATATATTCAGTTTCTGGGAGTACAATCTAACATCAACTTCTCATTTTAATGAAATGAGTGATGAACATGTCAACATTCTCATAACTCTTCTAAGTGACCCTTGACAACTTAGCTATACTAACTTCAGGCTTAATCTTAAAAAACTAAGTATGAAATGATCTTTCTATTTTAGCCTTAAAAAGTTAGAATTCTTGGCAATAAAGCATACCAAAAGAAGGATGTATCTGTTAACGAATTTAGGAATAGCTTCAACTTAAAGTTGTTGAATTTTTCATAGTTGGTTAATTCACCACATTGTATAGTGAATCTAGTGATGTGCTCAATGATCAATTGACCATCTTTACCAAAAATAAGTTGAATCCAATAATTTTATAACCAAGAGGATAAGGATTGTTATGATAAATTTGTTCCATGTAAGGCTTATGAAATTTTGAGCGACCAAGTTGTCTTAAACCACTCCCTTACAATTCCTGAATAGCTTCTGTGATGGATTCCATGATGACTTTTAATCTCATTTATAGTGGGAGAATAATATGATGATGTTTTACAGCTACAATGTTAACCCTCCCCCTCAAAATTGTATTATGGTTCATTAGCTTCAGCCTCCACACCAAATACTTGCCTTTAACTGCTTATTAGCTATTTCTAGGATTAATGCACAGAGGTGTCACAAGAACATCCTCTCTTTTGTGAGGAGGGACATATCTGTCATCTACAGAGCATGTAACTAGAAGATAACTATACTCTCTAACTTCCACCACATTAGGATCAAGACTCCCCCCAAGTCCTTCAAAGATTTACTTTACTAAAGTAGAAGAATTCTACCCAGTAAACTGTATCAAAGTGGTAGATAATTTATTAACCTTCTCTGTCAATATGTTAATTGTATTGACCGTAGAGGTCATAGTAATCTCTAACTCTAAAATTTCGTTTATGCAAACAAATTCATTCTATTGTGGCAATTTTGAGTTCTTGCCAGTAGGAATGTTAGTTAAAGACGAGGCTGCCTTGTTGAGATTCTACCTTTTAGGATACAAAAGCTTCATTCCTAATATTGTAGGAAATTCTTCCTCCAAGGCTAGAGGCATAATGATTTCTATTTCATTCCTTATTCATGGCATCATAGTCCCACTGGGCATGCCAAATTGTTAGTGTTACTATGGGGTGCTAGGGAGGAATTCTTCCATAATTTATACTTGACTTCTTGTTGACAATATAAGTGGAATTCAGAAAACTTAAAAAATGGACTAAAAATGATATAATGTGTTAAAGTGAGATCTAAATTAAAGAAACTAATTGATTGAAACAAAATTGGAATCATAACTATAAAAAGGAATTTGAAATAAGAAAGATGAATTCATAATGTAAAGAAAGCTGAAAAATAAGAAACTATTTTTTAGGTAGGTTAATTATTCTCTTTAGAGATTGGTTTTGATGTTTTCAATATTGTGTTTGTTGTTATCATCTAGGTGCTAGTGAATTTATAATCATCTCATCCTTAAGCATTTTTTCCCTAAAATTTCCCATTTCCCTACATTCTACCTAACTACTTGCCACTTTCTCCTTAACTTCTACGTTTTAGACTTCTTATAACTACTTAACTTTCAGCCCACTTAGCCATCTTTTTGTTGATTATCTTCCGTCATTTTCTCAACTTTCAAATTTTAGACTACTATGAATTCAACATATTCTTCTCACATCCCTGGTTTTTTTGTTGCCAATGAATTCTCTAGCTAAATATATACTGGGCTTTTATTTCTAGGATGCTTCCATTTGTTAGTCAAATTACTTTCCAAAAGGGCTAAATTATTTTAAGTTATTAACACTTAGCAAACTTGGCATTCCGACCTACAAAAGAGAAGCTTTGCATCTTTTAGGAAATTCTAGTGAGATATTATTTTATGCATAATAAAATAAATAATTTTTTAATGATTTCTTGAATATTATGATCAATTGATATATAACTTGATTAATGCATAAATATAGTCAAATGTGAAACATAAATTATACTTTGTTGTAAAATTTAATCTCTTTTTCCTACATCTTTTCTGAGAAAGATTTTTGAAATAAATAAATTATAACCACCATAGTCGCACAATTATTTAGCCTCTAATGATATTAACACAAATAAGTTGAAAGAACTCTCTAAGTGATATTGAGATAAATAGGTCAAAAGTGCCAATTCATTAAAAGTCTAACCTTATTTATAATAAGGTTTAAACTTTTTGATATTTAATTTACAATTATAATTATAATTAATTCTAATTCTAAGTCAATATAAATTAAATCAAAATAAGATTTAGTATTTAATATTAGTCCTTATTTATCAAATATCTTATATTTGAGTTTATAGTTTTCCAAACTTTAAAATCAAGTTTAAATTGATTAAACTATATGTTTCTCTCTTCAATCATTCTTTGTGACTCATTAAATTACTAAATATGCTAACAATGGATATAAACATAATCTTAAATTGTATTTACAATTAGATAAATTAAACTCATTTGATTTATCTTTAATTTTATAATTAAGAAATTTTATATAAGTAACACATTATGACACCCAAATATTACGAAAATTAAAGTGATTTTTATCTAACTTTTGTACTCATAATCTTTCTGTATAATTCAATCATTATTATATTCTGACTTAGACATAAAATATTAAATTAATGTCTACTTTATTTGATTTCAATCATATTAGTTTCCCAACATTAGTAATTGGTTCCTTTAATGACATTTTAAAACTATTTTTCAAATTATTATTCCTCCTCACCTAAAGATTATTTCAATCAATACTAATCGATAACAAATGAATATTTTTCCTAATTACTTTTGACGACGAATCTTTTATTGATAACCCAATTACATTTATATAATTTATATTATATCTAATGACTACCAAGTAAATACCTTTGACTAGCATATATCATACGTAATATCAAAAATATAATCATATTTATCTGAGATACTCTAGAAGTCTTAAGTCAAAGCATTATTTATACAATCATCACAATGACAATTCTTTTAGACATATATTCAATGTTTCATATATAATTTTCATATCAAGTTAATTCAGCGAACTTCTTCTTTAATAAGTACTCACATATTTGTTTAAGTATCTTAATTAATTACACAAATATATATATAAGATAAAGAATGTTTTTAATTAATTTTATTAAGAAATCTAGAATCAATCAATTTGTTGTATATTATGAGTGATCATTCTTTTGTGAGATTACACAAGCTTTTTGAGTAGTGATAGTTATCATGTTCATGTTAGTTTTCTGCCTAAAAAGACTTGGACAAGCTTTATCAACTCTAGTAATTTCATGATTGACCCTTCTTCTTTTTTGTTTTTTGGCTTATTTCTAATAGTATCTGTAGACTTTAATGTAGCAAGTGTATACCCTCGGATAAAAAGGCTGTCGCCCCATTCCTAATTTGTATAATATAATCACAAGTTGCTTTTATTTTGCTTCATTAAGCACATAGAAGCAGTGTCAAATTTCTTATATGGTAGTTCAATTTTTTTTTAATGCGTAGACGCAAGTTAATTCTAATGTTGGTTGGTTATACTTTGCTAGTAGCTTTAAATGACACCTCAAGTATGCTTATCTATTATAGAAATTAGGTGCAAATTGAACTTCAAACCTTAAAACACAAGATCGAGTATAATAGTTTCTGTGGGAAGAGACACAGTATTTAAGTAATGTGGTGGCTTCTAATGGGATGGGTCCGGTGAATTGACGACTCCCACATTGGGTGGACCACTTCTTGGGTCTGGCCTCACATGAAAGCCAGCCCCCAATGCCATAACTTGCCTGAAAACGTTTGCATTGTGTCTGCCGATTTGAATTTGAATTATCCAAAATCAGTCATGTTTTACAAATTTTAAATAGTTTCCGTCAATCACATATCTTTCTTTGTGGGGGCAGCTTTTCGGTCGAATCGCGTGATGAAAATGACGTTTCTTGTTGTTTAGGCAAAAGCTCCCCGGCGCTTAAACTCATCTTCTTGAAGCAGACCTGCCCCGAGCTGCGTGTATTTGACCTTCTCTTCAGCATCATCATCATGTCTCATTTCTGTATTTATGTCTTTCCGTAGTTAATTATAGACTAAAAGGGAAACATATTTTCAAATCTACAATGATAAAACTTGTTTTCATACTCCAACAGCTTGAAGAAGGAAAACAGCGCAAAAGGTTCCGAGTAGCGCAAACATTTCAACGCCTGGTTTAACATTTCCACATGATATCAAATAAATACAAGAGAAAAGCATTCCCACACAGCTGTAAATCGTAGAAAGTAGAAACAGAACATATAGAAAGTTTCCTTCTTAGAAAAAACAATGCCTAAAATCAACAGCATTAGCTGGAAGCCATTTAGAGCTTAACGCGTTAGGAAACTAAATCTTATTCACACTGAATTATAGACCACTGAGGCCGACTAATTCTTATGTCAACAACTGAACTTCTCCTGACAGGGTTCAAAAAACATCTCAAACAAAGTGTGACCCGTTATGCTCTTTCAATAGTGAAAAATTGATAATTACTCCATTAACAGTTAGTCCCAAGTTAGTTAGTATAGGAATAGGGTATTACCCCACAAGCATCTCAACGACAGTGAACACAGTTTGTCTGTCAGTTTTGCTTTGGAATGCTCGAGGTTCCATGCCTAACACCTGTCGCAGATTATGGCCATGCTATGTTTAAGCGAAGACTCGTAAATTTAAATAAGGAAGCGAAAGGATCAGAACTTTAAATACACAAGTATCCGTTTTAAAAAAGTAAAATTGACATATGGGAATCAACCAGCTAAACCCATAACTTAACCCATCTGGATCAATGAACAGTGGCATTCTTGTCTAGTGTTTTGAATGATGTAGGTGAAGAAGCCAGTGGGAGTACCTGAGAAGAGCCCGAAGGGTATTGAGGTAGAAGATGAAGAAGCTCTCTTTCTTTGGTTTTAGTACCAACGATGAAGCCTAAAAAAGACCCTTCGGTGTTTTCACTTAGTGGTGTTACATTAACAGCCTTAACTTGAGAACCATAACTCTTCGATGCCCTTTTATCAGCTTCTTCCATTAATCTCCTCAGAAGTTTCTCTTCTGCATCTCTCAAGAACTTAAATTTCGGAGGTGGTGAAGATCTAATCCTGTTAAGCTCTGCCTCCGCTGATGATTCAAAAAGAGGATTGAATCCATGGCGGTGATAAGAATCCAAAGGATTTAATGGAGGAGACTTCAAGGCTGGAGAAGCTAAAGGACTGTGAAATGGGTTGTCAACAGTGAGCATTGTATCACTCAAGCTTCGCGTTCTTGACCCTTTTCTACTTCTATCACCTCTAGATTTGCCATCCTCGGACTCCAAATCTTCTTTGGTTTCTTCTTTAATTGTGAACAGAAATCTTGGTGGTCCTGCGAGATTGTGCAGCCTCTTGAGCTCTGATTCCACACTTTCTTCGCCACAAACTTTCACTGCCCCCAATTCCAGGTCTGGCTCTTGTCCACGAGCTTCAGAGTCCCTAATACTGTCTTGAGCGTTGTTGCGGCTATGCAAAGATGAAGAAGGCTTCCGCCGGCAGACCAAGTGAAAGAACTCCTTTGCGTAGTTGTTGCTGTAATCTTGGTCTTCAATTTCTCTGTTGGCAATTCTCTTCTTCCACCATAACAAATAGTAAAGTTCAGCCACTAGCGCTAGACCAAGGCAACCAAAAACTAGACTCAAACCAATACCTAAACCACCGAAAGGAGTCATCTTTACACCGAACTTACATTCCCGGATCAACTACAAACAGCTTTCTACAAAAAGATACCCGAGTAATCCTCAAAGGAAAACCCTTTATCGATATGTAATCTGCGAAAATGGGAAGACAAAAGCACCCTGCCAAATCCGAAACTAACACTACTTTTTGTCTACTAAATTTTCGATGTTCCAAGGAATGAATAATTAAAAAGAAGTCTTTCTTCCTCGAGTGAGAAACTTCCTTTCTATTTATTCTCAAATTACAAGGCAAGAATCGGTGGGTGTTGCCTAAAACATACGCTTCGAGAAAGTGATGTAAGTTGGGAGAATCCTACAGCAAGAGTGACTAACTTCCCTTGCAAGTACTAGAAAAGAGAAGGCACTATGAAACCCAAACAGACGGAAGACACATGAGTGACTGATATTGGAGGGGTCACAGGGGGAGGATGCATAGTTTTGTACACTTCGTGTCGTATTGCATGTGGAATTTGGTTGGAGAAGCAGCCCACATGGGCTTGCAAAAGCGTTTCCCAAAGGACACCATCTATGATTAATTATACCCACAAACGACATATATATTAATGCATTAACAACAATTCAATGAAAAGCGATTCTTTTAACCTTAAAAAATTAATACCAAAACAAAAGTAAAAATAAGGAAATTAGCAATTAAATGTTTTTCTTTTGCCTTTTTTCAGTTTTGAGTCCAGATAAGGGCAAGGGAGGCATGCGACTGTACAGGTAGCCTCTGCTAACTTGTTTGGACGACAGTGCCAAAGGAAAACAATCGTCACCACCACGCACACGTCTTAGCTGGGCCAGGCAAGCATTTGTATGCATCTCTTCGTAATATGGGGAATGCAGCTAACCAACGATTGCAATGAAAATAAATCAATTTTGAATTCAAGGCATAAGTAGATGATAAAGGATTTTTTTTGGGTTTAAGTGAGTTTGTGGGTTCAAATTTTTCTCATGTATACAATTATTTAAAATTTGAGGTCAGAATTTTATCTTCTATAAAAAATCTATCTAGTTCGAACGGGAATTAATTTAGATATGGATAGTTTAAACGTACTTTCCTATAATTAAAACCTTCCTAAAATATTTGGTGAGAAAAAAAATTAATTTCAAGAAATTAAAGTTTCTTTTAATGAAATGTACTTAATATTCAATGTCACCAAACAAACTCTTAACAACATGCTTATTATTTTACACTGATGGTGTAGACTGAAAAATGTTACCGTAATTAACAAAAAGGACCAAATCACTGTTAACTACTCCAAAGACTTGTTAACTACTCATTGTCACTGATGTTGATAGATTAGGTTTAGATTCATAAGAAATGAGCCATCCCATAAGAATTTAAGTTATGGTCCCAATTTTCGCATAAATAAAAAACTATAAATTGTTAGATAAGAAAAATAATTATTTTTTGAATAAAAATATAAGTTAGATTTTAACTTTTTCATTAAAATATAATATATAATGTGACATTTTAAAGCGCTTAAAATAAACTTTAATATTTATGAACGGTATAAAATAAACTTGAATGGGTTGAAATTAAAAAAGATAAGTTTATGTCTATTATATAACACATATTATATATTTTTAATCAAACGAACACTTAGACTTCAGACGTCATGTAACATGAGAGAACCACATATTATTTAAGTGAATTTTTATTTTATTTTAAATTCTTACTAAGAATAAATTAATTTAATTTAATTAACTTAAATTGCCCAAAAATTTAGAAAATATCTAAAGAACCCAACTCCCTTATTGTTCCTATTCCCTTGCCATCTATTAATTAATAACCCTAATGAAGCTTGGCTTCCTCTCCTTCGTGCGAGAGATATCTTTAGTCATCTGCAGCTTGGAATCTTCTCCTTCGCACGATAACCCTTAGTGGTTGGCATGATTTGTTTATAGTTTCATGCTTGGTGTCTTCTCCTATGTTTATGCGTTATATCTTTCTTATCACGAAGATAACATCTTCTCATGTAAGATTTTTTCTTACACTATAAGAAAAATAGAGTTTAGCAACGAAAATTACGGACAAACTATTCGTCGGAAAGCTAAGTTAGTGATGAAATTTACTAACAGATCAAGGCACCAGAAATACGATTGTACGTAATAATTTGCGACGAATAACAGAATGTCCGTTGCAAATATATCGACAAAAATTTTATGTACCGTCGATATATACAACAGAATGTCTGTCGCAAATTTACCAACAAAAATTTTGTGTGTTGTCGGTGAATATACCAACGGTTATTTTGTGATATCTTCGATTGGTAAATTTATCAACGGAGAAGATTTGTCCATCGAAAAAATTACCGACAGATTTGATTATTCCGTCGGTAAATTCATATTGTCATTACTGACGGTTATTTGTTTTATATCGGTAAATCCATAGATTTTACCAACGAACTTTATTTTACCATCGATAAATTTACTAAAAACTATTTTTTAAGATTTCTCTGTATTAAATTTTATTTGATGATGTTATGGTTGATGCATAATTTAAACAGTTATGAGTTAGCTGTTGATAATATTTTGATTTATTTCAACATTTAATTTGTTAAAACAGAAAGTTAATTGATGATATAAAGTAAAATTGATAATAAAAAATTATTTTATACATAATAAGTATTCGTAATTCATATAAAATGACTACAAGTACGCTATTCATTTGATGATCACGGATGCTCTGATTGTTGCGATGAGATACTATGTCTCCCTTTCAACTCATCCATCTCATCACGGAGATGAGCTATATACTCCATCGACTTTTGTAACTAAGTTACCAATGTATGCACTGTACTCTGAAGCTCATTGATTTCATTGGTTGTCGACCGCCTACTAGATGTTACTATAGTAGATGTGGAGGATTGCGAATAACATGTATTCGCAAATAAACATAAGCTGAATATCCTTCCACAATAGTCCATACCACCCATTGCATAGAGATAGGCTTGAGTCTCATCAACATCATCAAACTGTTAAGACTGTCGTTGAATACTTTCTTGTATTTGCTCCTATCATAAGGCAATGTTTATGATAGTAAGTAATAATTATCAAGCATTAATATTAAAACATAAATTTCACATACATTTAGTTCTCTACATCAGGTGTTAACGAAGGTCACACCGACATGTTTTTTAGTATGCGTGTGCAACAAGAGTTGACAGGATATAAGCTTCGTGCCCATAGACTTTTCATGCATCAGAATAAAAATATTATTAGTGAACTAAAAAGTGTATCGCACCAACAAAGTCTCGATAACGTGTACGTGCTTGTCTCTTCCATACTTTATAAATGATCGTGTCAAATTCAGAATCCCAAAAAATTCTTTTGAAATAAAAAGAAAAACATATGATAAGTATTTATAATGTAATAATATTTATCTAATAAATGTATAAAAATCAATTTAAAACAAAAAAAAAGTTTTTAAAACCTTAAACTCCTTACACTAAAATTCACTTATCACCTTAGAGATATTCTTCCATATATAATTCTCAACATCAATCTTATCCTTGAATTTGAATATTATGTTTCTTGAGCATGGTCTAGACGGAATCAACATAATATTAAAACAATTAATTTTATACCATTTTTAAATTTAAACCTATAACTTAATTATAAATATATGATGTTTCATATATTTTCACTTACAAATTGTTGACAATTGTAATGTAAGTTCTTCCATCAGCTCCCTCAGCTCTAGGCTGGAGGTCGTCTTCTTCATCCACATCGTTTACCCCTGATATCTCTGTCGGTATAAGGGTGATGGATGGTGTAGTAGCAGGTATGAAAGGTAATGCCTCATCTGTAAGTATAGTAGTAGCTGGAGGTACAACATCTTATTCGGTTGTAATTGCAGAATGTGATGCTTCACTTGGACAGTAACTGTATCGTGGTCTAAATCTTGGTCGCATTATATCTTGTTTTCTCTTTGGTGGCATATTTCTACCTGAAATTAATATCGCATCCTTTAAATTAATAATTCCCATTTTCATCTTTATGTGTTTATGCTACTCTTACAACAGCGCTATCAAATTTGCGACAGTAGTAATATCTATCGCTAAATATAGAGGGAAATCATTCTGAAAAAATTTGCAACAGACTTTAGCGACAGTATAAAATGCCCATCGATAAAAAAGGCGAAAATTATTGGCAGAATAAAAAAGTATAAAAAGTTAGAGGAAGGAAAAACAGTAAGAAGGTATGATGATAAATTTATTCAACAACACAAGGCTCACTAGGTCCTGTTTGTTATTAAGTTGAATTGAAATGCAAGTAATTTTGACCTACCATGAGTTGTGTCCTTTTCAGGCTTGGATTCAATTCAATAGGGCTGCACGAATTATCTAATCAGTTTTTAACAATGATTGAATAAAAATAGATCTCTTAGATGGCCTGAAGTTGGCATGTAGAAGTAGTTGTGCCTTAAGTAACTCTTTGAGATTCATCTCCTTTTCAAAAAATTATTAATGAAATTATTTAATTTACGCTATATAAAATTAATTATATTAAAACTATAATATAATTAATTATTAATTAAACACCTAATAAGCAAAACTCATAATTATTATCCTATTGTATCCCTCTTCAACATCACAAGCATCCTTTTTCATCCCTCTTCATTGTTTTCCTCTAATCTCTATGTAGCTTAACTCTATTCTCTTATATGGTAAGTAGAAATTACTCAATCTCCCTTCCCTTCTTTACAACCATGTATTCCACTTCTTTGCTTCCATTTTAATTGACATTGTGAAATTCATATTAAAAAAGAACTGAAAATAAAGAACTAAATAATAACTTCTAGTACTGCTTTTATGTCTCTTAATATTTTAATCTCCTACTTTATTAACAAAATCCTTGAAATAATAACGATATAACCTTACTATAGCCCTATGCAAATTGGAAGCTAGTAAATCTCATAATCCAATCGCTATGGATTAGTATTCAAGCATAAAAGTGTGTTCTTCACTTGTGTATATATATATATATGTGTGCAACCTGGCTAATACCTGTCCACTACACCAATCAACAGTCTCTCTTCAATCCCTCCTCCATTTCACTTGGTCATACATAAATCTCTTTCAAGAACAAAGGAATATCATATTATACTATAATCTAAGCATAATGCATTACAAAAATATCAATGTAAATTATATCATATTTGAAGTAAAAGAACTAAAATTATGAAATTCATACTCAAAAAGAACTGAAAATAAAGAATTAAAATCATTTTTTAAAAGAACAGACATTTCATCAAACACATTATTTGCATCAAACACAATATTTTCAAAGAACAGAAGACACCTTAGTGTCTGGTTACAAGAGCAGCTACAGACCCTTCTAGGCATACTTATTTACTCATGAATAAGACTTGACAGTTTTAAAACAAAACATTTTAGATTTTAGAATCACCTGCAAAAGATGTAGTGTATAACATATGTCTTTATTCCATTTTTCTCAAATTGAACATATCCATTCACATCCAACAACTTAACATATCTCATGAATATAAACATTTGCAATAATGTACCAATAAATGCATTATGTATTTACACGTTACATATAATTACACAAATTTTCAATTCATAAACAATCATATTCAATTCACATAAATCCTTTGAAAAAGTTTTATGTTCATAAGGACACATTAATCCTTGAACACACCCTACATTTCAACATTAGACACATTATTTACTAACCACACATTCCTTAAGTAATTACATCAATTAACAATCCATAACTAAATTAACTTTTACTCAATTAATCTAACCTCAATTTAAGCTCATTTCACACCTTAAACAAGTCCAATTAAGTCCCAATGTACCAAATAAAAAGACCTAACCTTATATAGTTCAACAAATGCACAAAACCAAGTTTTTCACCTTCTTAACCATTTCTCACCACTGTGGGAATGTGCTTTGTAAATCCTACGATCGTGGGATGAGTGAATTGAAGGTTCACTCACCCACAACCTTCAGTTTGTTTCTAAAATTTAACTTCTTCACTTTTATTCGACACACCTTCACCATGGTCCATCAATTTCACTTCAATTCTATCTTATTCATGCTTCAATACCTCATCAAATTCATGTCTAAACTAATTAAAAAATCATTCATGAAGCATCTCACAATCCATGATCTTTCAAGTGTTAACATCCAAAGTAAAAGCTATGAAACAAGTATCATATTCAAGACCTCAATTCATCATCAATTCAATACATATTCTATCCAATTCAAGCATCAAATAATTCATATTATAACATGCAATCAAGTTTAGCATTCCTTTACCTTCTTAACTTCAAATCCCTACTCTAAAGAACAAGCCAATCAAACCATTCATGCAACCAACACAAGTCCAAGATCAAGGTGCAAATCTTAGCACTAAAAAGATAGCATAGAAGATAACATAATCTAATTCCTTGATGCAATATTTAGCTAAGAATTTGGAGTGGTAATACACAAATTTGCAGCAAAATTTTAGAGATAAAGGAGAGGGATAGTTTCGATGGTGATTGAGAAGAGAAAGAATAACTAGTAGAAACACTTCTGCCTTAGCTGGACTCATTTGATGTTAGGTGTCACTCCTACCATAAGGCATATGTCTCCTTTGCATGTATTACATATGTCCTACATTTAAGCTGCCAATTGTCACACTTCCATTAAGCCATTTTTCACTTAATGAATGCTATTAAATGCGACAATTCAATTAGGCCACTTGTCACTCAACCAATGTTGTCAAATGTCAATGCATTAGCTATTTCAAATGTCAATAACTCATAGACTTAGTTATTATACTTTTTCATGTACCAACTTGACTTGCCACTTGACAATTTTCCTAGTCCAAATATACATTTTAATACCTCAGTTCTCTAATGGTATCAATTAATTCCAAATCACTAAGTATGATCCATTAAACCAAAATTCAAACATGTACAACTTACAATCATATCACAATTTTAACACCTATCATAATTACCTTCTTGAACATGTAACATGTAACATTTCAACTAGGGTATAATTTGGGGCCTTACATAATTATCTTCATAAAATTAGTATGTGAACTTGTATAGTCATATTACACACATATAAGCAATAAATATGCATACAAATCATCTATGTACATGTAACTTTTCTTTAGCAGGCATTTATGCTCAATCTTAAAATTCCAATGTTTAATCACCCAATTCATATATGGTAATTCATATTTTATTTATTTGTAGGTGTACGAAAAGTTTTATAAACATTCAAAAAGGTTTTTATATGATTAGGTAAAAAAAAATATGGAAGCAAAAAATTCAAAATAGTGTAATTTGGGTTAAGCCTATAGTGGGTCTAAAAATAGGCAAACAAATCTGCCCAGAAATGAATTACATGTCAGTTTCCAATTGTTCTGTTATTTTCACATAGAAAAAATTCAATTTAGGTTTTAAGGTCTTCTAAACATTTGTCTCTCTATATCTCTAGTTCCATATCACTAAAAATCAAACCATTTTGACTTATAAACTATGAGATATGCACCAAACATCACAAGCTACTCCAATACAGGGCCAACATCAGGTCACCATTTTTTATCTCAATTGTCAATGTCATAAAGCTAGAATTAAGCTTGAATCTCTTCTAGAGGTTTTTATTTCTATGTCTTAAGTTTCATATCCAATTGGAACCATCCAATTTAAAGGTCGATATTCCGATTTATGGCCAAAATAATGGGGATGTTTCAGGTGAACCGAGAACCAAAGATAGAATTTATCTAAACGCAACTCTCTCTCTTTTTATATTCAACCAATTCATGCAAAGTAACACCAAAACATCATTCCAAAAACTATTCCATGTCCAAATCAATCTTTTTACACATTAAAATATGCACACATACAAAAATTAACAAAGTGTAGTCCCAAACCTTGAAATTTGCCAATTAACTCTTCTTCTTGTGACTTTCCCTTCTCTTCCCCATTTGCTTTACTTGATTCACCAACTAGAAACACCACAAATACATATATCATTCCAATTTCAACCTTATAATTTCAACTTATCATGAGAAAAGCAATAAAAGACGAAGATGAGAAGAAAAACCACTAAATTTTACCTTGATTTTCACCTAAGATTGGCTTGATTCCTTATGGAAAATGATGCGATAAAGGAGATGGAATGGAGTGGGGATGAGAAGAGAAAATTCTTGAGTTAAAACCCTACATACACGTCCCTCTTCCCTCTCTTCTATTCCCCTTTTCATGATGTTTATAGTCTTAGACACATGTTTCAATGCCATTAGACCATAAGTTGATTTTTAGTAAAACTGCACATTTGGTCCTTCTTCTTCCTTTAGTTCCTAAATTGGCATATAAAGTCATCAATTGATTTCATTCTAGTCCATATTTCACATATAATTATTCATGTCCATGTATAAATAAAAAAATTATCAATTTACCTTTATCTTTTAAATTAATTACCATTATGTCCCTTACTATGCTTAGATATACTTAATTATTTATGTTCACTTCTTAATACACCCTAGACATACTATAATGCTTCTAGGGTATATATTGGAGCCTTATAATAGTAGATAGTTAATTGAGCTTGTTTAAGAGTAGCTTTAGTAGTAGAGACTAGATGATAAGTGTTACCAATGTTTAGATTACAGAATAATTTGATTGCTTCCTTGGTGGAGTGAAGTTTCCTCATGAGGATGAATTGTTTAGAACTATGACAGGAATAGTTGAAGCAATTCTTCACCACATCAGAAAATCTTGTAATGTCATTGAAAAAGATGTTAAATCTAAATGGAAAATGAGAGGACTTTAGAGACCTGATCTGAACTAGGATGGGGAAGTGATCCAGGAGAGTGGTGTTAAGAAATAGAGCTTGAGAATGTGGAAAGGTGTGGCACCACTCTAGGTTAGACAAGCATCTGTCCAACTTTATTTCGATGAAAGAATTTCCCAATTGTTTGTTGCTCCAAATGTAGAATTTACCCCCATTTGGCAAATCAAAACTTGAATATCCTCAAGACATCTCTTAAACTCAGTTATGTTTATGAGTAAAAACACCATCAGATTGAGCAAGAGAAATGGTAGCATTAAAGTCACCAAAAATGAGCCAAGAGGCTTGGATTTGTGGTGCTAGGTCTCTGAGATTGTTCCAAAGAGAGGCTCTCTGAAAAGAATACTTGAAAACATAGATGTAAGAGATATGAATAATAGTTTTCAGTTATAACAAATGGACTTGAAGATGAATAATCTGAGCTGAAGCCTTATGATTGAATATGGCAATTCTCTCAGGATTGTTAAACCAAGGGAATTCTGTCATTATGATGTTCCTCATAATTATGAATCAACTTCTAGCCCTTGGGAAGAAATGGAGAATGCCACACTTCTCTTGCTTGATTCGAGACTCCAAAATGCCAAGCATACTAAGCTTATAGTCCAAAATGAAATCCTTTATCAAAAGCTTCTTCTCAGGGGAATTGAGACCCCTAGTATTCCAAACTAAGATAATCATTGAATCTGGCCCAAAGAAGGCTTTTCCTTTTACTAGATCTTCTTTTGCTAGCAGGAATAAAATCGGCACCTGTAATATCACGTTATGAAAAGGAGCTTGTTTTACTGGGTGTTAGAGAAGGGATATCAATGTTATTTGCCAACACTGCAGCTTGTTTTGGAACTTTGGATTTTGCATTCATGTTTCCTGTGGTAGGACTACATGAAATTGGCTGAATGTCAGGCTGTGAGGATTTTTTTGTGATGTTTTATGTGGTAAGATAAGGAATTGGTTGATTGTCATGCTGAGAGGCTTTTATAGTGGTGTTTACTGAGGTATGACATGAAATTGGTTAAATGTTAGGTTGAGGGGGATTGATTTGATCCAACTTTAAGAGTGGGGTTTGGAAATTGTTGTTGTTGTCAAGGTCTTGAGAAAAACTAGATTTGTATATCCTTCTAGTGTGTTCCCATAATTTTGTAGCAG
>JANIJH010000008.1:58577582-58588628 GCA_024520975.1 Erythroxylum areolatum | reverse complement strand
CTATGAAGTCCCAATCTAACACATCCTATACCAATTTACTGTTCTACCCTTCCAATTGAGGTTGGGATGTTACATGTCAAGCCACTCTCAACAATATTTAAGATCAAATGAGAATTGAGCCCAAGTTTACCCTGTTGAAAGCTAGAGAGTCTGAAGCCATTCATGATTTGCTTAGAGCTCTAAGTGATCAGGAATCCTTCTTTAAGCAATCTTCCCGTATAAAATGGCTAAAAGAAAGGGATAGAAATACCAAAATTTTTCACCAATCCCTCCTTGCAAATAGAAATAGAAACAATATTCACTCTTTAAATCTAGCCAATGGGAATAGAATAGTAGGTCTTAAAGAGATTCAAGATCAATTCCTGGCTCATTTTTAGGGTTTCATAGGGAGTACTAAAGCCTTTCTCCCTTCTAAAGAGTTTGTGGCCAATCTCTTCCCTCTTCCTTTACTAGAAGGCCTATCTAACTCCTTCATTGCTGAAGTCTTAACACAAGAGATAAGAGAGGCATTCAATTCCCTCAATCCGAACAAGGCCCCGGGCCCTGATGGGTTTAATGATTTCTTTTTTAAACAATCTTGGCATATAATAGGAGAGAAAGTCACTGAAGCCATAAAGAACTTTTTTTAGCATGGGAAACTTCTTAAAGAACTCAGCTCCATCTTTATCTCCCCAGTTCCAAAAAAGGATCAAGCTTTCACTGTGCTAGATTATAAACCAATTTCTTGTTGAAATTTCTTTATAAGGTAATTGCCAAAATTATAGTAAATAGGTTTAGAGAGTCTCTTTTCCTAATTATTAGCCCTAACCAAAATGCATTCATTAAAAATCGCCGCATAAGTGATAACATTTTGCTAGCTTAAGAAATTCTTAGGAATTATCATCTATCCAATAACCATAAGCGATGTGCTTTCAAAGTAGACCTTCAAAAAGCCTATGATAATATTCAATGGGAGTTTCTCATAAATGTTTTAGTTGCTGTGGGTTTTCCTAAGAAATTCATTGAGTGGATTAAAGGGTGCATATCTTCCCCTTTGTATTTGATTTTAATCAATAGAACCCCCTCCAATTTCTTTAGAGGGAAGTCAGACCTTAGACAAGGAGACCCCTTATCCCCATTCCTGTTCATACTCTGTATGGAAATCCTTTCAAGGTGTTTGAATACGAGTTTAGATGGTAACCCCTCCTTCCAATACCATTGGAGGTGTAAAACTCTTAAACTCACCCACCTCTTATTTGTTGATGATCTTATGTTGTTCTGCCATGCTGATTTGCTTTCAGTTAAATCTTTGCTAGACTATATGAGTACCTTCTCTCAGTTATTTAGATAGGACGTGAACCCCTCTAAGAATCAGTTTTTCTTATCCCTTGACTTGGACCATTTGACTCATCAAATGGAAATGATGTCGGGTCTTAAGAAAGGAAATCTTCCCATTAAGTATTTGGGGGTACCTCTCATTATTGGGAGGTTGTCTATAAGGGATTGCAGTTCCACTTTTGGAGAAGATTGAAACTAGGATTAACAAGTGGACTAATAAAAATCTTTCCTATACTGGTAGGCTTCAATTGATCATTTCGGTGCTTTCATCTTTTTAAATTTACTGGTCAACAATTTTCATTCTACCTTCTTCCACCCTAAAGGAGATAGAGGCAAAACTTAGGAATTTTCTCTGGGCTAGGAAGGGGAACTCAAAATCCTATGCTAAGGTTAAATGGTTCAGCATTTGTAGATCTAAAAGGGAGGGGGATTATAGATTAAACGCTTACCTATATAGAATAATGTGCTGCTAGGCAATAGAATCTGGATTTTGTTCCATGATAATAAAGCTTTGTGGGTTAAGTGGCTACATTCCATAATTTTGAGGAGGAGGATTTTCTGGAGTACCCAGCCAAATAACAATAGTTTATGGAGTTGGAGAAAAATTTTATCAATGAGGGACAAAATAGGGAACCAATTTAAATTTAGGATTGAAAATGGTGTCTCAACTTACTTTTGGTAGGACCCTTGGCACCCAAGAGGAATCCTAAAGCATTTTTCCACTCCGAGGGTCATCAATGGATCATAACTAAGGGGGTGATTGGTTAGCTTGAAGGAATGGTAATAGGAATCGGAATGAATATAGTGAGGAATGAGAATGAATATTATGATTATAATTATGATAGTTGGTTAAGAGGAATGAATGATTACCATTACCATTGATAGTGGTTGGTTTGTAAAAAAATTATAATTATTTAATTACCAAATGAATTATATTTTAATTAATTATATTGCAATTAATTAATTAGTAATAATATTTTAATCAATTAATATTTTAATTAATGAATATTTATATTTTAATTATTTATATTTTAATTAATAATAATATTTTAATTAAATATAATGTAAATAAATAATAATAATAATATAATTAATTATAATGTAATTAATTAATTAATTACAATATTTTAATTAATTAAGTGTAATAATAATATTTTAATTAATGAATAGTTATATTTTAATTAATAATAATATTTTAATTAAATATAATGTAATTAATTAAATAATATTAATATTTTAATTAATTATTTAATTACAATATTTTAATTAATTATAGTGTAATGATAATATTTTAATTAATGAATAGTTATATTTTAATTAATAATAATAATTTAATTAAATATAAAGTAATTAATTAAATAATATTAATATTTTAATTAATTATAGTGTAATAATAATATTTTAATTAATGAATAGTTATATTTTAATTAATAATAATATATTAATTAAATATAATGTAATTAATTAAATAATATTAATATTTTAATTAATTATATTGTAATTAATTAATTAATTATAATATTTTAATTAATAAATAATTATATTTTAATTAATTAATTAATTATAATATTTTAATTAATTATAGTGTAATTAATTAATTAATTACTCTCATTTCTCCCATTCCTCTAGATTATGAGAGGAATGGAGGATTGCCCAAAACTAAGGAATGAAATTTTTAAGTCTTCAATGATAGGTTCATACCAAACATTAATTTTCATTCCATACCCATATCCCTTTTCCCATACCCCTCAAACAAGCACCTCCTAAGATTGATAGCAAAATTGTCAGAAGTGAACAGAAACAATGTGTGGTGTTGGCAAGAAGTCAAAGTAGAAACTATAGGAAACCTAGAGCCCCTACAGTACCAACCGAACAGCTCTCAACCAGATAGTTTGGAATGGTTAGCTGGGTCAGCAAATCAGTATACTTATACCAATACTTCAGCCTACACTTTTTCAAGATCCCCAATCTAGAGAGTCCCTTGGCATACACTAGTTTGGTTCAAAAGGAACAGCCCTAGGTGCTCTCTCATTTTATGGTCGGCTTTTCATAGAAAGTTACAAACAAGAGATAGACTTCTCTACCTTCACACCCCATATTATTGTTTTTTATGCTTCAAGGACAATAAAACAATAGAATATTTATTCTTTGAATGCTCCTTAAAAACAGTATGGGTTCACTACCTCAATCATTTCTAACTCAACCTTCGAAATCAGATAAACCTCCAATCAATTCCTAATTGGTTGAACCAATCAACAAATTTCAGAATTCGTGACCCGAATTTTTTTTCCAATCATCCTTTCAGTTGCAGTTTATAATATTTGGAAAGAAAGAAATTTCCGAACCTTGAAAGATGAAGTATTAGAAGTGGGGAGCTTGAACTTCAGAGTGATCACCCAAGTTACGAAGCAACTCATTGCAAACACCGAGAAGGTAATGGTAGGAGTTATTTTAGTAACTAACAATAAATATGCAGTTTTCTGTTTCAGGTAAGCAAAAAGGAAATATCTGCAACTATAGGTCGATGGAATTCAGCCCAAGGCAAGCCATTCCCAAATCAGTACGTAAAAGAGTTGGTGGCCATCAAACTTCCATAGAACATCAAAGTTGTGGAAAATAAGAAGATCAATAAGCAACATATCAGAAGGCACACTCTTTGGATGGAACTCAGATTAAACATGGAAATAGAGAAGCAGAAGCAAGTCGAAGGTTTGACTAAAGAAGGATGGGAGAGACTTCAGTGGGTAATGAACAAAAGAGTAAGCAAGCAGCACCAACATATCCCTAGGTATTTCACCACATAAAACCATCTTTAAACAAAGAGGTAACTGCAGCTACGTGACTAAACACATGATAGGAAGATGGAAACTTCTACTGTTGTTGTGGTATTGACATTAATTCTAGATTGAGCTGTGTAAATGCTAGAAAAAGTTTTATATTTCTTTCCTTTGATACGTTGTTAGTATAGCTGGTTGGATGTGACTTCCTAAAAGGTCACTTAGTTGGTATAAATGTGCAGGCAGAATGTGGTGGTGTTTAGATTCATAGGGAACCATTTTGTCCAGTGTCCAAAGGCCAGTTACCTTTCAGGTTTGAGAGGGGAAGGCATCTAGGTAGCCCCATGGTTTGTACATAAACTCTTCTTGATTAATTTCATTCTCTGATTTACTAAAAAATTATTTAGGATAAAAGATAAATCTCTACATTAGTTTAAGAAACTTTAAAAAAATCCCTCGTTTTTTAAAATTCTCGAAAAATTCCCTCTAGTTTTCAGTTTTCTAGAAAACGGCTTCTCCTGGACTTCGATTAAAAAATAATAAAAAATAAATGTAATAAGAAAATCAAACATAAACTAATTAAATATCACTAATATAATAACACAACTCAACTTTTAAGCTTAACTCGAAGGAATTAGATCCAACTTAAATTAATAATTATAATAAATTATTTATTTGAGTTGAACTTAATTATTTCAGTTTAAATTTAAAATCTGTATTGAAACGTCATAAAATTAACCTTAACTTGTTCTATATCTCATGCTCATACTACATGTGTTCCGTTGTTATTTTTTATCCAAATTTCAAATACAGGCTTTTTGAAAAACTGAAAATTAGAATGAAGTTTTTTAATGATTTCTTAAAATACACGGGAAGTTTATGTCTTTTACTCTTAAATTTAATATAAGGAAATTTAAAGAAAATTGAAAATGACAATATGCCGTTAAATACAAATTAGAATAAGTCGAAAGCAATTAAATATGAACGTACTTAAATGAAATTTTATTAATAAAAGAATGTTAAAAAATTAGACAAATTAAATATCAACACTTAACACTGACTATCTTCAAAAAGATCATTAAATAATTCTCTATTCATTATAATTCTATACTTTCCTATATAGCTGATAAGCACAATATGGTCCGAACTTATAGCATACTGTCCGAGGCATTCTATATGTTTGCTTCCTCATACACAGTTTCACATTCACCTGGAATAGCTAAAAAATTTTATGGTTAATTGTAAAAAAAACTTCTAAAAATTTACTCAAATTTATGCTTTAAAAAAGGACACTAATATATTTCAACTTTTAAATTTTTACAAAAATAATTTGACGTTAAGTTCTCGGTTAATGTAGATTATATGGCAAATCACGTTAGATTAGTATATAAATAATAATATTCACAAGCGATACAAATAAAATATGTGATATCTAAATAATAAAAAATATTAATATGATGTAATTTATTACATCATTCACATTAAAGAAAATATTAATGTTGGATTATTTTTGCTAAAAATTTAAAATTAGAGCATTTAATATTATATTTTATAGAGTTTGTGTATTCACACTAGACATTTTCCTCCGGGTATACTTGGCTGAGGCGAATTTCTACGTTTGCACCATCTAATAGTTATAGAAGCGTAAGCAAAAGAATCTCTAACTCTAATATACGTCGTTATTTGTGCAGGAAATAAAGAAACACACTTTTGACATTTTCCTTCTCATATTTCAAATAGATTTTTGTCTAAATTTGAGTTAAAAAACACCCGTTTGTTTAATGTATATATTATTTTGCATAAAAAAGGAGTTCGTTTAACATGTGAATACAGACAAAGAATGGTCTAAAAGTAGAGCCTAGACCAAGAGAGAGCGAGAGCTAGATGCAGTACTATTGCAGCAATACCAATCTGCATTGATTTTGCTGCAACTAAAGGAGCAGAGAATTGGCCGGTGGTGGTGGTGTTGTGCTTCACGAGGCGGCGCTGAAAGGTGGCGGAGCCTGAACGAATAGTGATCCTTACTATTAATTGTTTCCATATCTAACAAACAGATTAAAATACAAAGCTATATATTGCTATGGTCTACCTATTGTTGTATTCTATTATGGCACAGCATAAGAGTCAGCAGTTCCCCATATCACGCATGAGGTACTGCACCACCCTACAATGGCCTCTTTTGCACCCTAGTTGGATGGACTGGTGCAGTGACTGCGAATAGAACGTTGACATGCATACATTTTGTATCAGATAATTAATTATTGATTCATTGACAATTTTATATTGTTTTCGCTAAATTTAAGTTTAGCACCAATATCTATGCTACACAATCAAAATCAATCACGAGGAAGCTCCCTTAGTTTTGCCCTTTATTTGGGATCTGGAATCCAATCAGGTTGTTTAATAAACGAGTAATCCATTCTATTCAAAATAAGTGTCGTTTTAAAGAGATTTTAATTATTTAAATTAAGTGTTATTCACGATTTTTTATACATGTTTATAATTTTATTTTCAAAATTACTCTTTAATTTTTCTCACATCCTAATTATACAGATTATATTTTCAAGGCAATTCAACATGCAATTAATAAAGGTATATCAAACATTTAACTAGCTTTTTTAATAAGTATGTATTTCTCTAAAACGACTCTTATTTTAAATAGAAGGGAGTAATTGATATCCCTAATTAAGTTGCCACCGTTAACTATATACAGTGGACAATGTAAACTTATGATAAGTATGGACCATCTCCATCGTGTTTTGTATTCTAAAACTAAGCACTTCACTAAATGTATGGATCAGAAGGTCTTGTCCTTTGGCCTTTGTATGTAGTAGAAACATGACAAATGATTTTCAGGGTTATTACCAATGAAATGAAATGAAACATTGACTAGCAGTGGGCATAGGTAACATGAACATTCATTCTTGATGAAGACAAAACAGCGACAAAAATATCTACTTGCCCTGATCAGAAACAGTGGAAACGTACAAGATAAAAACGAACTGCATGCTAAGTGCTATCCTGGCCCCCTCCCTCCTATGATCCCATCCCCTTTCACATCCACGTTCACATTCGCATGCACAAAGCACAGTCACCTAAATCAAGACGTTTCAACTTCACATCTCTGCCAAAGCCTATCAGCCTCCCACTTCAATTCCCAAAGCCTAGTTACAACCCAACCGCCTGTCCTTTTGTTCCCAATGACTTTTACGCCCTTGCTTTCTTTAAACGGCACCGGATATTCTGTCTAAAAAACAATATTTAAATTAATTTTAATCACATATTTATATAAATATTGAATAAGTGTGTAGATAAAATTTGATAAAAGGGAATAAAAATTGATTAACTGAAACGGAGAGTATGCTACCATTGGCGTAACCAACGTTCCAATCAGATAAATCTGTCATTCCCGAGATATGCAACCATTAGACAACAAACCCACCCCATTCTCGAATTCTGCGATACAAGAACAACATGGGCATTATTGTCTTTTCGTGTTCACCTCCTTTTTGTGCGCAGAAGACGAAACCAAAACCTTTCTTAGCCGCTACCCGCCATGTTTTCAGAGATGTTCAGCACCAAAAACAATACGCATGTCAATATCTCTCCACCAACTTTTTATTTTACTCTCCTAATTGTTTTTCTATAAATTAGGTTGAGTACAAAACTCATGCAGAAAGTGAGCCTAAGCGTCTTTCTCTTCTTCTCATGACTTTCCCATAGATCATATACTCTTTTCGGATCGAGAGAAACGCCTACGAGTAACAACTTTTCTATTCAAGAAAATATTTGACATGGAAACTGATAATGTTGACACGGGGGCTTCTAGTGGAGGTAATGCAAATTCAAGATGGAGCCCAACAAAGGAGCAGATAAGTATGCTCGAGAGTCTGTACGGGCAAGGTATGAGGACACCGTCGGCTGATCAGATACAGCAAATAACCGGCAGGCTCAAGGCCTATGGTCAAATAGAGGGGAAGAATGTATTTTACTGGTTTCAAAATCACAAAGCAAGGCAAAGGCAGAAGCAGAAACAAGAGAACATGGCTTACATCAATTGCTATCTTAATAATAAGTCTCATCAGGCTCTGGTGGCACCTTCTTGCCCAAATGGTTCGTTAGTTCTCTTAATTATTATTCATTAGTATATTTTACTTTATACATAATTGCTTGTTAAGCTCGAGTCTCTGCATGCAGGTGAACTTTAAGATTTGTATAAGAGTTTTAAACAAAGAGGGAGCAATTCTTTATTCGTTTTGAATCCTTTGGATTTTATAGAAAAAATGAAGACCAGCTTTGAGTGTAGATTTGTACTCTAGCTTAGTTCACCAGTATAGACTATACTTTCAAATTTACTGTCCCCGTCGCGTTCATTAATTGTTTCCTAATAAGTTTTACTTTATTCTTGCACATCTCTACCATGTTTGGAATGCATGTATAGTGAAGTTGGGGGTTCCCTTTTTCAGGTGTTTGTGGACCGTACTACCTAGCACATAGCGAGATAGGGTTTTATCCACAATACTGCAAGTCCAAAGTGCAAATTCCTGGGGGCCTGAAGAGAAGGTCAAGGACTGAAAAGGTTGATAAGACAATATCCTATTATCGTACAACAAACGAACTTGCAGTTCCACACGAGAACACAAATGTGATGCTGCAGAAAAGTGACGGCAAGGCAGAGATCCTCGATATCTATAAGGGCAATGTTAATCAAGAGACGTTGCCTCTCTTCCCGTTGCACCCAACAGGCATTCTTAAAGGGAGAGCTTCTTTGACTACTATCCCTTCAACTTACACCAAATGTGATGGGAATTCTAACGGTTGCGATGTAGAAGGATCTTGTGATAAACCCTTTTTCGATTTCTTTTCCTGACGAGGCTCGTATGCATGAAAATCCAAGTATAAATCTTTGTTTTTAACGTTCAAGATTAAAGAAATAGTACATTAAACTAATCCATGTGGTACGATTGGTTTTCGCTCTTTTCTTTTTTTGCTTAAGATATAAGAGAACAGTTGCTAAGATATCAAAAAATTTAAGGACTGCCAACATCTTTTAAACGCATTCCACTTGGTTCGATAATCTTTTAAATCCAAATAAAGTTCGGGTTGAAATTCATATCTAATGAAAGGAAAACATTATGTAGTTTGCCCTAGTCTTCCATAATTTGAGGATTTTTTAAAAATAATAATAATTTTATTTTTTTTGTAGAATTCACCAACCATAAATAACCACCGTATGGGGTTACCTAGTCGGAATCAGAGTGAAATGACCTGAACTTACCGAGAAGCTTATGTGAAGCTCTTAACTAGTAACGACACAACTTACCGAGTCTTTGTTGAGGTTGTTAGAGTCATCAGTTAACAAATCCTATTATTTAGGACACGTAGGTAGAGTTTGATCATTTCCTTAGCCATTAACCATGTGGGTTGTTTGTTTTCAATTTTATCGCATTGTAAGGCTTATATAAGCCAACAGTTTATTTTGAATACATTGACATTCATTCAGATATTTTTTTATTGCTTTATTCTTGGAGTTTGTAACAATCTGGTATCAGAGCCTCGTTACCAAGCCTGATTGTGAAAGAAAAGAAACCGCAGTTTCTTAAAAGAGAAAAGTGAGAAGAAAGAATCGAAGCATATGACAGCTGAAAATCATTTCAGTCAGCCCGTAAGTCCTAAGTTTGGTGGGCATTTCGTGAGGTATATTGCAAAAGGTTTAAATTTTCTGTTAAGTAATTTTGTTTGTTTATTTGATTTGTTTTAGTGTTAGAAGGTTGAGTTTTGAAATTTGGTTGTGATGTTGCAAAGGTTGTTTGATGCATATTAGGTATATGTTGAAATGCCTCTTCTTTGTTGTGATTGTTTTAGTTAGAAGATGAATTTGGTTAATTCTTCCTAATAGGTATCCTTAATTGTTTAGTTTGGTTTGGTCCATTTTGAAGTGCACCTAATAGTTCTTTAAAATTTGATAATATTTTTACATTGTGTAAATGCATAAGGATGGTTAGAAATATGTTCTAAGTTAAGAGATGATACATATAGATGGGAGCCTATTTTAAAAAGGTAATGTAGTAGCATATGGTAATTGGTCTTGAGAGGATAAATAAAAGTTGAATGAGGAAAGGGTTAAAACATGGATGTAAATGGATTATATGTGGTTTACATGCATATAACTAAGGGATTAAACAAATTTGTAATGATTTAGGGGTAAAACTAGTGTGATATGGATTGTATAAGAGTGATTAAGTCCTAAGAGCATGTTACCTTGGAAGTTAATTTGGGGGTTGTAGAAATTGAATATGGAAAAGGTTTAACATGAAGAATCTTGATTTAAGTATGAATGAATTTATGGGAAAAGTGGTGGTACATGGAATTTTTGTGTGAGTTATGGTTTAAGAAAGGTATGTTTTAAATGAAATTATGATTAGTCAAAATTGTCCGCTAGATTTAAAGTTTAATATATGTTGTTGTATAATTATGACTTGTTAAAAGGGAAGTGAAAATGATTCGAGATTCAAAAAATATATTAGATGGAAATTGATTTGAAATCTTATTTTATGGCTAATTAATAATGCATTTTAATGTGATGTAGTTAATTTTTGGTATTTTCATTCATTTTTAAAAATAAGGGTTGTGTGCAAATTTTTGGGATGAATATGAATTTATAGCATAAAATCACATCTTTGTCTTGATTTGACTATAAAGGACATATACTTTTTTTAATGTACGGATTGTTTAAATTAAATTGATTGTTGTAGTATGAACCATGCTAGCGAATGTGGCATCTTAATATACAATGTCGTGAGCATTTTAATATACAATGTCTTTTTTGTTTAATAATGTCGTGAACAATTTACTTTACAATTTCTGTTTTGTTCATGTAATATATAATGAAAGCTATGTGCAATGTCATTGTTATTTGAAAATTTCATTATATTTAGAATAGCATTTTATG
>JANIJH010000008.1:58344007-58356082 GCA_024520975.1 Erythroxylum areolatum | reverse complement strand
TCTGTCACTAGACAGTCCACACCAACTTTTAAATGCGCTTTACCACTCATGTTCGTCCTCAAATATCCCTTTGTCTTACTCTTTTAGCATTTCCTCGGATTCCTCCGAATACCACTGGAATTGATTACTACAAGTGCCTGTGTTCTAAGATTGAAGTGCCAAAGAAAATGTGATGTACTTCTGTTTACTTAAACTGTTAAACATGGATGTCTCTAGCCTGTACTTTGAATAATTGAGTCTTGTTGGCTAAACTGTTAATCATGGATGTCTCTAGCCTGTACTTTGAATAATTCAAGTCTTGTTGGCTAACCTTGTTTCCTCTCTTTTTTAAAACCTTTGAAACGTGTCTAGTTTTACTCTCGATAAACGCGGAGTTGTTTACTCCAAATTCCAAAAGTTAAAACGAAGAGATAATTGGTAAAGAAATATGCATTGAAGCCTGGGCACGTATTGGGCTTTAGAGGAAGCGAATTCCAAGGAAAAGTGTCATCACTAAAGCAACAGGCACGCGGGCATTGCAGAGTGGTTCAGTGGAAAACGACCAGTCTCTTTTTCTCGAAATCTTCACTCTGCTCATTTTCAGAAGCTGTCACGTGAAAGTTGGCTTTATAGCTTTATACGTTGCGTAATGCATATCCTGTTTGGAGTTTAGGCTCTAATTTGCAGCACCAGTCACAACACATTTAGCTGGTCCTTTTAAGCACGCAAGTAAAAGCCATATAAGCTAGGGGTAGATTGTATGTATTCTTATTCTTTGTTTAAATTTCTTAATCATTTATATTTATTATTTATAACAAGAAAATGTTAATTGTAAATTTATAATTTAAATTCAAATTTAAATTTTACTCAATTATTGCATTAATTAAATTATATAAATTAAATTGTATAAATTTTGATTTATTTTTATTTTATTTCGTTATTAATGTTAGTGTTATCAAGTTAATAAATACCTCTCTACTGAAAAAAATAAAAATAATTTATAAATCACTGCACAGCTTTTCTTCTCCTCTAGCCTGTAGTAACCCAAGAATATTCCCTGCCTCAGCAAACCATTCCCACAAGCCACGCACCATCTCTGCCCCTTTAATGCATAATTCCATCCCAAACAGTGCCAGACGACAGCTGATGAAACCTTCCCATCACCATTCTTGTCAAGATGTTTGGTCATAACTTCGAATTCTCCTTTTTTTATCATCCCAAAACTCCAAAGCTTCAATATTTGCAAAAGTAAAACTAAAGATATGTGTCCTAAGAACCAACTAAAGTATGACAAGTACTGGGGGATGTTGTTTCGAAAGTGAAGATGGAAGAGGCAGAGAAAGGGTGAGAGAAAATTCTCCAATATATTAAGAGTATTTATACACATTAAGTTGCTAAATAAATTAAGTACATGATTCTAGGACGAAATCATCATCATATATGATTATTCGGCTAAATCAGTACTGATGGTTGACTCTAAAATGTGTTAATACTCCCCCTTCTTCCCTCTCAAACTCAAGGTAGTAATGGAAGTTGATAACTTTGAGTTTAGAGATAAGATTTTGAAATTATTAAGGCAGGTGTGATTTAGTGAAAAGGTCAATAATTTTCTATTGTTATAAGATAAGAACAAGTTGTACAGTGACGTGAAGCACGTGGTGATATACAAGATGATAATCAATTTTGTCGTGTTTGATTTGTTCATAGAAGACATTGTTGTGAGCAATTTGCATGGCAAAGTGATTATCACTAAAGAGAGAAACTGCAAAAGAGGAAGTGACATTTATATTCTGAAGCAGCCATCATAATCAAAAGAGTTTAGATATAGTATCAGCAAGATGATATTCTACTTTAGTGACAAAGTAAGAGACATTAGCTAATAGTGAATACAAATTAGCTAGTAGTTAATGAGGCCAGTATGAGAGACATAATTTGCTTGTGAAAAATAGTAACTAGAGTCATCAAATGATACTTCAAGACTTATAAAATAACTCAGATTACCCATATCTTTTATTTCAAATTGTTGATGGAGAAAGGATTTAAGAGTCGAGGTACCCTAAAAGTCATTGTCAGTTATTATCGTGTCATCAACATAAAGGAGAAGAGTGCATCCTTGATTTGTTTTAAAAATGAACAAGGCATGATCATAAGAGTTAAACTTAAAACCAAGGTGATCAATAGTTGAGCTAAATTTCACAAACTAAGCTCGATGAGCTTAATTAAGTCCATACAAGGTGTAGCAAAAGTGACAAACTTTGTTAAATGGATGATCATATCCATAAGGAGGTTACGTATACATTTCTTCGGTGAGATCATAAGAAAGGCATTCTTAATATCCACTTGGAATAGTTCCCAATGCTTGTTGGCAACAACTGCGATAAGATAGAGGATTGAAGTCAAACAAGCTACAAGAGCGAATGTCTCCTCACAATCAATTATATATTCTTGAGTAAACCATTTAACAATCAGTCTGATTTTGTATCTTTCAACATATCCATAAGTTCGAGTCTTAATTTTATAGACCTACTTGCTGCTAATAACATACTTATTTGGCAATAAGACAACTAAATCCCAAGCACTGATGTTGGAAAGATCCTGTACTTCTTCTGCCATTGCTTTATATCATAAAGGGTCAAAGTTGGCCTCGCGATAGGTGTGAAGTTTATACAAAGAGACAATAATGGAATAAATATGAAATTATTTAAGACGAACAAAGGGGTGACTTATTTGAGTAGAATGAAGTAGAAATTGTTAAGACTCAGTAGGTTTTGATGAAGAATTAGAAGGGGAAGAGTTGATTGGTGAAGTTGGAGTATTCATAATTAAGGAAGATACAATATGAGTAGTATCAAGAAATAAAAATATGACGGGGTTTGAAAAAAAGTGTTGGGAATGTTTGCTAACTTTGAATTTTAAAAGTGTGGAAAACATTTTATATTCTCAAATTAAATATCGAGAGATACGAAGTCTTTGAGATAGGAGATCCCAACATCTTTATGTTTTATGTTATACTCAAGGAAACAACGTAAGCGTGCTTGTAGTTCTAGATTGGTGTATTCACGAGGTTGTAGAAGAAGAAACCAAAAACAATTAAAAACCTTAAGAGATCGATAGTCAATAGCACAATTGAATAAGCGCTCATAAAGAGAGATGTTACCTATGATAGGAGAAGGGATATGATTGATAGTGTAGGCAACATTGAGAGCTACTTCTCCCCAAAAGAGTTCAGGAAGGAAGAGGATATGAGGAGGGCTTAAATAGCATGAAAAATATGCCTATGATTGCATTATGCTCGACTATTTTGTTAAGAGGTATTTAGACAAGATCTTTAAATAATAGTCTCTTTTTGAGCAAGGAAGTGGGTGAAATTTCTATCTTTGTATTACATGTCATTATCAGTGTGAAATATTTTAATCTTGTAAGAGATCTGAGTTTGAATCATGTTATCAAAGCAAGTGTAAATAGAAAATAGTTCATATTTCTTACGCATTAGATAAATCCACGTATAGTGAGAAAAACATCAATAAAGATCAGATAATATCTCAAACCACCTATAATTTCATGAGGAGCGAGCAAGGCCTTAAATGTCAAAGTGAATCATATTAAAAATATTAAAAATAGTCATTAATTGAAAAAAGGGTAAAACATGTCCTTTGGAAAGTTGATAAGAGACACAATTAAAGTGTTTGGTCTTAACAAAGCTTAAAGAGATTAAAGATCCTAACCTAATAGTAGAAAGATGAACATGATGAGAATGCCAAATATGAGAAATGATAGCACCAACAACACATTTGGATGGGAGACTCAGGAAAATAAACTTAAATAGTTTCCAACTTTGTGCCATGACCCAAGAGTCTAACTTACTTGTGGATATTGCACAATAAAACCGCAACTTGAAAATGATGAGTCAACATCAAGTTCATAATTGTACAAAAAAATAAGATTTAATTATAGTTTAGGAATAAGAAAAGTTTCAAGTGAAACTAATTTGGGTAATTAGTGTATATACTCTGAACATGGATAATAGAATTATTAGTAGTATAAACAATATATAGGATTGATGGTGTTTTTAAAGATTCCAGAATGGAATAATTAGAGACCACATAGTTACAACAAGTTGAATTAAGATACTATGAGGTTGAAGTACTTGAAGTGACAGACAAGGCATAAGAGGATATAGTACTAGAATTTGGATGAAATTACTCTTTAAATTATTCAATATTGTTATTTTTATTTATATTTTACTCAATTTGTAACTTTTTATCGTCGCAACGGTCTAATAAAGAAAAAGTATACATTTTTCTTATCCCAATATGTTGAATCTTACTAAATTAGAATATACTATTCTTAATATTTCTAAAAAGTTTTAGATTCTTTTTTTGAGAAATGAATAAATTGTATTAATAATAGACGAAACTAATATAATATTACAATGAGTTCTAAGCTATTAAGCTTATGTTCAATCACAAAATAATTAGAAGTTGATTAGAATTAAGACATTACAAAACATAAACCTCTTAACAACATATTAAAGTTTCCATCGTTTCTTCATGTCTGAGGAGAGTGCTCCCTGTGCATTGTTGGCCAAAATGGCTAATCTAATCCAATTGATTATTTGATCAGCTAGATGCTAGTTTTTCACTTCAATGTTCTTGAACATTATGTTATTTCTTTCCTTCTAAAAAGAGTAAATGTCGGAGGGAAACGCTACTTTAATAAGTATTCCATTGGATTTTCCTTGATGAGAGTGTTTTGTGGATCAACTTAAACATTTTCTCCCATTCATATGTGATGTTGTCACTGGCAGTCATGTAAAGAATTCTGCTCCAAACAACCTTAGAAAAATTGAATTGAAAGAAGAGATGATCTCTATCTTGCATTGCCATCTTGTATAATACCTAAGTGGGATCGACATTGCCATGCCATTGACTTTTAGTTTTGAGCTTGTTTCTAATCGATAGCTAAATGATTATGGAAGCTTTAGGGATCAGAGCATTTCTGCACAGTAGGTTATACCAAGGGGTTGCCAATGATCAATTGACATTCATTTTATAGCAACATTGATTGGAGAATTTTCTGTTTGAGTTGAATGTCCAGAATATTTTATCTTCCTATTCAACATCATTCAAATAAGGTAACAGCTTTTCTAGCATAGTAAAACCCCTAAAATTTCCATTCCTCTCACCATTGAAGACTAACGAGGAAACTCTTGAGGTTTTGTGGATTATGTTGATCAAACAACTAAACTCTTATCTATGTGTAATCGAAATGGGGTCTAACCAATTATCAAACGAACCCTAAGTTCTTTCTCCATTTCTAATCCTATGCTTAAAAAAGAGATAAACCATTTCTCTCATCTTCATTAGCTGATTAACTATCTAGGAGACTTCTCTCATGCAAGATAGATGTTAGAAATTTTTATTCCTAAGGTGATATGTATGTATTCATTTAATCCAAAGTGCATTGTGATTATTGTATAGCCTCCACAATCTTTTACAATTCAGTAGTTTTTGCATATTTGAGATAGAGATGATTGCAAGCCTCTTTATTTCTTTGGGATAGTAACTCTATGCATGTCCATAGGTATGCTTTCATTGATTTGTCTATCTGCTTTGTTACCAATCTTGGTAGCATAATATGTGCAGTTGAAGTAGGCTACCCAGAATAGAAATAATGAGAGTGAACCTGGCAGCATAATAGAGAAATCAATTTTCCGTGCATTCACTCTATCTTTGATCTTTTCAGTGACGGGAAAACAATCATTGAATTTTGGCTTTGAAGTTGTGATTGGCACTCCAAGATATCTGAATGGAGTATGATGTATATTTAAGCCAACAATCTCACTAGTTTTTTCTTTATTTCTTATATCTAAAGATATGAAGAGGCTTCTCTTTCCAGTGTTATGCTTTAATCCAGACTACTTAGCAAACATATTCAGAACTTGTAACAATATGCTAATGGAATGTGAATCCTACCCACTAAGGAGCATAAGATCATTTGTATACATAAGATGAGTTAGGTTGATAGCACTACATTTGTAATAATTGCGAAGTAGTATGATCATCCCCATCAATTGTGTATAGTAGTTTCTTGTTAACTCCTGCAAGCTATCTTGTTTTGAGTATTCCAGACCACTATTATCTTATAGTATTGAAATTTTGTTCACATTACATCTAGCAAGTAATGAGGAATGAAAGAACCTTGTATTATAGTCTCCATCTTTCATCTAATTCAATCTAGCTTTTTGTTTGAGGATTGAATTGTTGAGTTTGAGAGCCTCTTGATACTCTTGTAAGGTTTGCATTTCTCTCAATCTGAAGCTTGAATTATGAGGTGAATGGTAGCAGTCATCTTGAGCTTGAATTAATTTCTCTTTGAGAGCTTGAATTAATTTCTCTTTACACTGAGTTTTATGAAGCTTTTATAATTACAAAAGGAAAAGTAAAAAATATATAGACAAATTATGTGGTGATCTTGATACTAAAGATCCAATTCATGTATTAGATTTATTGGGTTACCAAGAAAGAAGAATCAACTCTAATTGGAGATGTTGATGTTTTTTAAATTAATTTCAATAATTATTTATGTTAATTTTAGATACTATTTTAAATAATAAAAATTTCAATGTTATTTTTGACTATCTTTTATGAAATAATAAATTTTATGTAAAATAAAGAAATCTTTTCTCTCATTTATTTATTATCCTTACTTCATCCAATGATCTATTGTCCTTAACTTGTAATTTAAAGGAAATTGTAAGGATTACTTACCATAACCCTTCATGGATTACTCAAAAGTAGATTGGAAGAATACTGCATTTTATTGTAAGAAAAAAGAAACAAAATGTCATACAAAGTGCATACTATTGTTAAAATTTTATTTGTATTCTCCTAAAAATTATATTTTACTAATACGAATATTAAGAACTATTTCTTAATAGATTGTGTTACCATGCCTACTACACTTGGAGATCGAAAATATTTTTCTAAATTTACTTTAAGAAAAGCTTATATATGAACATTCTTTAACAAATCTATTGTAATTAAAGACTCCAGAAGAGTTATTTTGTTATCTAATGGAAACAAAAATTTACTGAATTTTTAAAGATATTATCCAAAATCGATATCATATTAAAACTATAACCAAGGCTAACAAAGAGTTTTGTATATTATGTATACCCATACAAACATTAAGAAGGTGCTAGCATATATTTATATTTTATTCATCATTATATTATACAATAATAAGAGCAATGATAGTAATATACTCATGAAAATTAGAAGTTTATAGACAAGGATACATTTAGTATTTGGCATAATTGTTTTAATCATCCTAAATAAATAATGACATCCTGAATTATTAAAAGTTTAAATGGGCATCATTTAAAGATTTTTTTTCAACAATTGAAATAAGACGCATTGCTTATTTGCAATAAAAAAAGATAATTGAATTTTATTGACTAAAGTTGGTATTAAATATCCCATTTTATTGAAATAATTTAAGGAGAGGGATGTGGTTTCATGGATGTTTTCTATGTAACACATCACTAACATAGAGTAAATGCCCAAACATACAGAGGATATCCGAGAATATACCATATGAGAATGGCATGTTAGACTAATTATATTCACTTATTATGGCATCACAGAAACACAAGTATTTTAAGGATCAACTTTTCCCATTTCATTAACAAAACATAACTTACATTGTAGCAATATATTTCACACTCCATATATTTACATTATAAAAACATCTGTGAGTTCACTGTTCTATACAAAATGTTCTACTTGAAATGAAAAACTAAACAAACACATTTTATCTAAACTCCTGAAAAATTAGCTGATTAGACTTTTGAGCTATTTTTTGTTCCCAAATTTTGATAGTACTAGACTTCAACTATATTGCTTTAGAAGTTAGGTGTCCTCAGTACCTAAAAATCATCGTTGCAATTTTGATGAGTTTTGTGAGCTTAGTGAGTGAATCATTATCGATGTTCTCACTCAAGTCAGAACAAAAACATCACAAGTATATAACCAAATTCACAAGTATATCATATTATTTAGAATCAAATCCCATATATCACATCATTCAGTTTTGTATACCAAATCACAATATATATATATCATATTTCAACAAGCATATTAAGAATACAAACATTTCATCTAATAATTTCAGAATAATCTAATCATTCCAGAATAATCTAATCATTCATACGTCATCATGTACATAAACATTGCATATCTCTATATCAATACAATTTAGTAATTCTTCATAATCATTCATCTAATACATCTATATATATATGCACATGAGATTCCACTTTCCTTATCATTTTGTTGTGATTGAGTGCCTATTTACTGTCCCGTATCTCTTGTGGGTAAGGGTTCATTTCAGATACTGTCCTATACCCCTTGGCAGATACCGGGCTCATTAATAACTGAGCCTGTGACTTTTTGTGCACATTTATGAGCTTTTAGCTCTTTTCAGACTGGTCACTCCAAGCACAACTTCTTTATTTGATCATGCATATTCATGTGATGGAATGCATCATTTCACATAATATGCTATTAATAACTTTCATTCAAAGTGCACAGTCACTTGTCATATTCATCATATCTGAGTCCGACATTCAACATACAGTTGAGAACACATTTCATATTTCACATTCAATTTGAAAACACTTCCAATACAATCCCAAATATCAAACTCCTCGGACCTAAAATGTCCAGAGTATCACAATCATATCAATAACAGTTCAATATCTAAAAGTTAATAAAAAATTCAAATATAGTGAGAAAATATCTAGGTTAACTCACAATATGCTCCAAATAGCTATTGCCTTGACAATCCAGTAATGTCTGGATGTGGATGCTCAATTTGTGTTTTTATATCATGTAATACACACATATTTTCGCATTACTAAATTGTTTAATCAAATGAGTACTCAATCATACACATGTATATGTGTATGTCTATTGTATGCTCAATTGACTATCCCGGGTATGTATTCTTATTCACAAGTCTTGATCATTCATTCATTATAGCTTGTATTCATTAACTAAGTTTGATTACTTTAAATTCACCAATCATATGTTCATCAATCCTTTCCTAACATTATATATTCACACAATTTCCCAATTCTCATTCAATCATACCTAATTCATTACCTATATCCTTTAAATCATATTTGCATTCATAAGAACATTTTTATACCATTAACATCTTCTACTTCCAAATTTATATACATTGATATCAGACAATCCATTCCTTAAATTATAACATCAATTAACAACGTAAACTTATCAAACACTTAATCAATTAATCAAGCAACAATCTAGGTTCATTTCAAGCCCCAATCATGTCTAATTGCACCTAAGTAAAGAAACATATCCTTATATGGTTTAAATATCACACAAAACTAAACTTTTATCACTTCCATGCATTGCCCACGATCAAGGGGAGGAGCTAATGTAGCTCCTACGATTGTGGGATGAGTGAACCAAAGGTTCACCATTATTTTCCTTCAATTTTTTTTCTAGCTTTTAACATATTCATACAAAATTCAACACATCTTCATCATAATCCATCACTTATACCTCAATTATACTTAATTATATCTCAATTACTCATAAATTCTATATCCAATTCCAATTCAAATCATTCATTTGGTAGCTCACAATTTATGGTATTTCATGCATTAAAATCAAAATAGAAACTATCATTCATTTGATCATACATGTAGTCCTAGTTCTTTCCCATTTCAAGATCACTATATTAACACCTTTTTAACATAAATTCACCTTCATTATACCTCATATCCCAATCCAATTTATCCATGAAACAACCTATAACATACAGTTGTTATACATCAAAAACTAGGCATAAAAGTATCCAAGTTCAAGTATTAATTTCTAACACCATTCATCATCAACATCATATACAATTCATCCTAATTTCATCATCATAACCCTTCTATTATAATATACCATAAAGATCAATCTTTTACTTACTTGTTTAGCTCAAATTTCCACCTCAAAGATCATGCTAATTTAGCTCTCCATGCACGCAAAATCATCACAAATTCAAGGTGGGAATTGGATGGTTTTCAGTTAGGAACAAAGACTATAACAAGAACAACTATGTTCTTATTCTTTACCTAACTTTGTGAGGGTTAAAGCATGGATTTTTGTGTATCCATTTAGCAAGACTTAAACAAAAAATGCAGAGCTATGAGATGAATGTAGGTTTTGGTGGAGAGAGTGAAAAGTGAAGAATAAACACAGCAGAAACTTTTCCAGCATTTGTTTAATTCAACTAAGTGCAAGGCGTCATTATCTTAGATTAACAAATTTCCTTCAGCATGTTAGCCACTTATCCTCTTTATAAGCCACCAAATGTCACCTAGTTATTTGTCCATTTGTCACTCTTTCATTGTTACCATTTGTCAATTAATTACCTGTGCCAAATGTCACTCATTTATCTATGCCAAATTTCACTCAATTATAAGCTTAGTCATTCTAATTTTTCATGTCAACTTGTCTTGCCACTTGACAATTTTCTTAGTCTAAATGTACATTTTAATTCATCAATTTTCTAATTGGAACAATTAATTCCAAATTTACTACTTATAACCAATCAAACCAAAATTCAAGACATCAATAATACACAATTCACATTATGATCATTTCAACCCTTTCATACCTCGAAATATGTCAATTGAGTGCATATTATCTTTGCAATGTGTACTAATTCATAATTCATGTGTGTATGCTAATGATATGCACGTGAATGAAATGCATTTCATGAACTCTTAATGATATGAATCATATGTAAAATTCTAAAGCTGTAACCTTTAGTACAGAAAAACCGGCAACTACAATTCTCCCCTTTAAGAAATTTTGTTCTTGAAATTCTTACCTAATTAATTAAACATAAGGGGGTATTGTTTCCTCATGTTCTCTTCAATCTCCCATGTGGCTTTTTCTCTCGAATGATTTCTCCAAAGGATTTTAACCAATGGGATCACTCGGTTTCTTAATTCTTTAGTATGATAGCCCACTATTTTAACCGATTCCTCTACATAACTCAAGTTAGTTGCAAGTTCAACCTCCTGAGTTGGTAATATGTGTCGGATCAAACCGATATTTCCTAGGCATACTAACATGGAATATATTGTGAATCTGAGCCATCTTTGCTAGTGATGCTAACTTATAAGCCAATGGTCCTATTCTCTTAATAATCTCATATGGACAAATGTATCTAGGGCTTAACTTGCCCTTTTTACCAAACCTTAGTACTCCTCACCAAATTGAAACTATCATAAACACCTTATCTCCCACTTGGTACTCTATATCTCTCCAGTGCTGATATGAATAACTTTTTAACCTGTCTTGAGCCATCTTAAATCTACTACGGATCAATTTCACCTTATCAACAGTATCTTGAATCAGCTCTGGGCATTCAACAATCCTTAGACCTTCTTCATCCCAATGATAATGATTGTTGTATGCAAATTCAATAAGAGCTATATATTGATCCTATGCTCCTTGGAACTCTAATACATAAGCTCTAAGCATATCCTCAACAGTCCTAATACTCCTCTCACTCTGTCTGTCTATCTGAGGATAAAATGCTGTACTGAAATTCAATTTCGTACCCAATATTGTCTATAAACTACCCCAGAGCCTAGAAGTGAATTTAGGATCCCATTTTCGTACAATTGACAGTGGGACTCCATGTAATCTCATTATTTCATTAATATACCTCTGGTCTAACTGATCCAGTGTATTATTCCCTCACAGGTAATAAATTGGCCGATTTCGTCAATCTGTTAATAATAACCCACATGACATCATGTTGCCTTAGAGTCCTTGGTAAACCCATAATGAAATCCATAATAATCCTTTCCTATTTCCACTCTAGAATAGGCAATGACTGTAACTTCCCAACTGGAGCCTAATGCTCTACCTTAATTTGTTGATAAGTCAAACACTTAGTAACATACTTCGCTACTTGCTTGTAACGAACCGAACTTTGTGTACCGGGGCCTCCCCCCTCGGTACCTCAAGAGGCCCGCGATCGCTACCGGGGTTTTTC
>JANIJH010000008.1:58141759-58155346 GCA_024520975.1 Erythroxylum areolatum | reverse complement strand
CAACTTCCATTTACACAATCTTTCTCACTCTAGACCATCATCTTACAATTGTTTTTCAACTTAAAAACCATTCTATTAGTTATCTCTATCATTCACATATTCAAGTACACTCATCATCAACTTACTACATTCACTGTTTTAATCTTGTATACTATTTCAAATTCAAGAATTCTCATTTTCTTCACTCATAACTAATCATTAACAATTTCTCATTTAAATAGTTCTAACTTTCAAAAAAAATAAGAGGTCCAACAAGGTGGCCTGCTGCATGACAGTTCCGACGCTTGGTTAGGAGGATTCGTCCAAAACATTGGCTGGTGTTCCCTAGTTACGGCTGAACTTTGAGATGTGCTCTTTGGCCTTAATCTAGCATGGTCCCTAAGGTACCGCCATTTAGCATTAGAAGTGGATTTGAGTACAACGACCGACATGCTTTCTTCTCCGACGCGAGCTACACCCTTAAACTTTTTAGTGTTGAGAATTCATGAATTGTTGTCCCGCAACTAGGTTGTTGAAATTCGTCATATTTACCATAAAGGTAATCAGAGTGCGGACTAACTTGCAAATTATACAGAACAGTTCTCATTAGGGATTACTACTTTCGAGCACCCACCTAGAGGACGCATACCTATCCCATTAAAGGATGAGTTGAAGGTCTATCATCCGAGAGCAACCATGTAATTTGTAACGTTTTGCTTCCTTATATATTAAAAGAAAATTTTCAGCAAGCCCTTGACTTCAAATCCTTAAATAACTACAACACGAGTTGGGTCTAAGTTAAAACAACGTCATTGTTTGCACAAACTATTCAAAATTAGTAAGCACTTAAAAATGCACAAGCGCTCAAAAACATTTTTTGCACAAAATATTAAAAATTAAATATTTATTTATTAGATGGAAAACAGCAAAGATAAGCCTCTCCTTTTTCGAAGGCTGCCTCAGCTTCCTCTAAAATCCTAAATCTCACGGTAGAGGAAAAACCAACATTGTCACCCATAGCCCAGCCCTTGGAGGTTCACATATATGATAGATGACCGTTACAAGAATAATAAATGCTCAGAGCAATCACTAATGTGCCATAGTCACAAATATCTTTACGCTGGAGATACTAAGATGCACAAACAAAGGCTATGCTTGGACGATTTTAGAAGGGGCGGCTTTCAGGATCATAAAAACTGGCAATCAGAGCTATAAAAATCCATACCATTAGGATGCTAATTACAGCAGTTCTCAACAGTTGGTCCCACTCACTATCCATGATAATATCAGTCTGATAATTCGGACTTGGCAAGGACAGATCATCTCCACCATCACTAAGATGCTCATAATCTATTTCCCTTGTATCTTCTCTGAAATCTGCATGCCGGGTTGCATGAATGCTAGTGGTTGAGCATATCTTACAGGCACAATTGCCACCAAGATATGATGGGAGTTGCTGAAGGTGCTCGGATAGAACCCTGTGATACATGCTCCCTTCAATTCTTAATTTCTTACGGGTGACTGGTTTCAGAACCTGAATGGGAAAAGCAAAATGCACATGAGACAGCACATGTAGGCAACTTTTAACTGAAGATGCAATCTTCCTTCCCACTAAACCCAAGAAAAAGAAACAAAGGGAAACAAAGAGCATGAGACGATATGCTTACTTGAATAAAAGTCTGAGCAATGATTCGCACAATTGGAGGAAGTCGTATAACAAGAAGATGCCCAAGACGGTTAGGGAAGTTCTCTTGCAAAAGAGTACAACAGGATCTCATCATTTGCATTGGAATTCTCAATGGCGTGATTCCATCACAATCTACAAGGACCATGATTTGAGGATTCTCTTTGTCAACTAAATGCAGGATTCCATGTTCAACCTGCGATACTGGATCATTGCATATCCATATTTGTTATTAAAAACTGAAAATAGCACAAAAAGAAGTGTAGGGACGCAAATGAAGGAACATAAAATTTTCCCCAAGACCATATGCTAAAGGCTAGCATCAAAACTCCAAATTTGACACCAAGAGCAACTGTGAAGCTGGTACTAACAGCTTCTTCATACCATCCTATCATTGAGAGCACTCTTAATTCATTATATAACGGATAGTAGCTGCAAAAATGGCCTCTCCAGCATAGAAAGGAAGAAAAATTATACTAGCCTAAAGCAGCAATGCTAGAGCTACTTGCTTTTACAAACATATTAACAGTTATTTGGACTGCATTACTTGCGTAGATATGAACCAGATATTAGACTCCTCAGCATTCATTCCTTGCTCTCCTGAATAAGATAATGCTTCGGCCAACTTATCTTCTTTTTACATGCACTGAAAACAGCCTTTGTATTGAGAATATGAAGAGGAGAACCAGTAATTTCTTCAAAATCAAATCTATAAGCAGTAATTTAATCACCAAAGGAAGAAGACTTACTGACTGCTTGAGCAAAACGAGGTCTTGCATCAGATGACAAGTCAAGACAGGCTTGTCCTAATCGTATGATAAGGCAAGGTCGGTTCTCCAAATCAAATCCATGCCAGAATACCATACTTGTCCACATCTTAAGCTCTTGTTCTGATAGGATTCTATAAGTCTCTCTCCATCGGATTGTCTTCTTAATTGAAGATAACAAGTATGAAAAATCCCCATTGGCAGCAGTAAAAAATCTTGAGAGCTCATCATCATCAATTCTGCAAAAGGTCTATGTCATGATCTGCTGCATCATGGCTGTACAATGGTTTCCGAACTAGCCACAAAAGTGAGGACTATGCCTCAGCAAAATAAAACAAAGGCCGACAGCTTGGGAATAATTATATGACTAATGCAACTATCGAATCATAAAAATTTCTATCAAAGGAAAGAATCAGAGAAATCAAATTAATGTTAAAGGGTTAATTCTGTGTCTTTTAACCCTTTGAGCTGAATTAAGGACAACAAGTAGATAGGTGCATATACCAACTTTGGACTGACCTAATGAAAGCGAAATTGTATCCAATACCCTTTTTTTCATCTCCACTGTTTTACTTCCTTGTGGAATATCTAACAGAAAAAAGGGAAATTGACATCTTAGAAATTTGTTGGTTACTGCATATACATTTTTTAGTACCCCCAAAAACACTTTCTGGATTGAACTTTGGTTCTGGACTGAACTTTAATCCAGCTTTTTTCTTTCTACCTCCCAAATACATAAATGTTAATAAGCATGCATCTAGTTAACAATATAGAAAGGGAGCATTCGATGTTTAAAGTCAAATTCATTTGACAAAGAAATTTGTTATTCAAATTAGGTTAATGGAAAAATTATGAAAATACAGAGAGAAAAGGAAAAGAAGGGAGAGGGAGATTAACCTAGAGAGGGAAAAGAAACAGAGCATTATGAAACGAAAGCTACAAGGCTATACAGGAAAATCAAAAACTGCATATAAATTTTCTCAAAATTGGGATACAGGAAAAGTGCTCATCATTTTATAAGGAAAAACCTTCTCTCAAATGTAGAAAAATTGAGCATTTGAACATAAATTTCAAATTTGCATTTTCTATAAGACGTTTTTCAAGAATTACCCAGTTTTATTGATGCAAATACCTTAAAAGTTTATAAGCCAAGTAAAAGAGAACAGATGGTGGAATATATTGTACTTGTTACTTCTCACATAAAAATGTAGAGTTGTCATATTTAATTTATACCAAGTTTTCCTTGCTACATAGAAATTAATAAGTTGTTTATATTGACCTTAGGATGTTTAGGACTTGCACCTATTTAAAAAGAAAAAATTCTTATTAGAATAAAATAATGTCATGGTAGATTCCTAGGGATTGATTGTAATTTATGCATAAGTTATAGGCTTAGTCAACTCCATAAAATAGGAAAATTAGCTGTATGATTTTTTCCTTTTTTAGCATCTTGTACTGCCTATAAGATCTGTACATGTACACTATTCAAAATATAGAATACCATTTTTTTCTCCGTATGGTATCAGAACAGGAACTTAATCTCTAAAACTCCCCTTCATGAAAAAAATTCTTCTAGGACTTATTCCGTGGAAAGATTGAAACCCAAGCCCCTCACAATGTCAAAAGTTACTTCTAAACAAGCCCCTCTTTTCTCTAGGGTTGCTGAAAATCGTGGCCTCACCTCTGACTCCCATTCTATCCCGATAATTTCCTACGTTGGTCCCAATTAGTGCAGATGTATATTCGGGGGAGAGGAAAGATTGGGTATTTGACTAGTGATAATAAGGCGCTAGATGTGAAGGTCCTTTGCAACTTGGGATGTAGGAAATTCCATGGTCATGGCATGGATTGTTAATTCCATGGATGAAAACATTACTTCAAATTATACGTGTTATTCAACTGGCAAGAACTCTGGGATAATATTCACCAGATGTATTCGGACCTTGTATAATCAATCTCAGTCGGACCTAGTATAATCAATCTCAAGGTGTATAAATTGAAACTGAAACTCAGGGAAACTAGACAAAGGGAGACAATGTCACCAAATATTTCAATATCCTGAAAAGAATATGGCAGGATCTAGATGATTTCAATGACTATGAATGGAAATTTTCGGATGATTAGACAATCACCACAAAAAAATGGTAGAAAATGATCGCAACTACATATTTCTTGCTGGGCTGAATATAGAATTTGACGAAGTAAGGGGAAGGATAAATGGTTGTAGTCCTCTTCCTTCACTTGGAGAAGTATTTGCTAAGTCTGGAGGAGGAAAGTCGTCGGAATGTTATGCATGGTAAGGAGCCTGGGGCATCAATTGAAAATTTTGCCCTGATGGTAGCAGCAAATGCAAGCAGAACAGTCCAAAAGGGTTAAACAGCCAACAATCAGCATAGAGCAGAGGACAAGCCATGGGTATGGTGTGATTTCTGCAATAAACCTTGCCATACATGTGAGACTTGATAGAGAATTCATGGCAAACCTGCCAATTGTAGAGTAACAAGTCTGGAGATAGAATTGCTCGTGCAAATGAGGCTGATTCAAGTCCCTTTAGTAAAGAACAGATGGATCATCTCCTTAGGCTGCTAAAGACCAATTCCCTTTCTAGTAATCCTAACGTTTCTCTTGCTCAAACAGGTAGAGAATCTAATGCCTTTTCCTGCCATTTTACTTCCGCACCTTGGATTACTGATTCAGGTGCTTCAGATCACATGGCAAACCTTCCTCATGTTTTTCATTCGTACTCACCTCGCTCTAGTGATAAAAAGGTCAAAATTGCAGGTGGAAATTTCTCATTTATTGCGGGGAAAGGATCTATAAAAATTTCTGAAAAAATCACCCTTAAATCTTTTCATGTCCCTAATCTTGCGTGTAATCTCTTATCAATGAGTCAACTATCTAAAGATAATTGCCATGTTATTTTTTTCCAATTCTCACTGTGAATTTCAGGACATGAACATGGGGATGATGATTGGCAGTGCTAGAATGGTGGATGGTTTTATTACTTTGATGAAAACCTTCTCAAGAATAAACAAGGTCAAATCTTGAGTACTAGTATGAGTTCTCTTTCTGCTTGTGAAAAAAATTATGATTTGGCATCTTACATTAGGACATCCTAGCTTTTCATATTTGAAATACTTGTTTCTAGATTTATTTAAAAATATGGATTGTTCATCTGTTAAATATGAAAATTGTCTTTTATCAAAACGTCATCGTTCTACTTACAATCCAAAACCATATTGTGCCTCAAAACCATTCAGTTTGATTCGTAGTGATGTATGGGGTCCTTCAGGAATCGCCACATATTCGGGGAAAAGAAATGGTTTGTAACTTTTATAGATGATCACACTCGATTCTGTTGGATATATTTGATGAGTGATAAATCTGAGGTAGAGAATGTTTTTTAAAACCTTTTTCATATGATCGAAAACCAATTTCAAACAAAAATAAATATACTTCATTCTGATAATGGAACAGAATATTTCAATCAATTTTTGGGGAATTTACATCAATCTACTTGTATTGACAGTCCGTAACAAAATGGCATTGCAGAAAGAAAAAAATACACTTACTTGAAGTTGCACGTGTTATTATCTTTTCAATGAATGCACCTAAATACTAATGGGGGGATGCAATTTCAACAACCTACTCATGTGTTAAAATATACACCACCTTTAGAGTGTTTTAAAAAATTTTATTCGGAATGAGACTCTTTTCTGATTTACCCTTAAAAATTTTTGGGTTCATCGTATTTGTCTTCGTACCTATCAGACTTTGATCTAAACTTGATTCTAGGGCAGAAAAATGTGTGTTTATTGGATATGCACCCAATAAAAAGGGATATAAGTGTTATAATCCTCGAACAAAAAGTTATTTGTAAGTATGGATGTCTCTTTTGTTGAAAGGCAACCATATTTTTAAAAAAATTGTCTTTAGGGAAAGATAGGAAATGAAGATCAGTTTTGGAAAACATCTATTCCACTGCCTAACATGTTTTTTCCCAAAAACAATCATGAAGAAGAGGAAAGTACTAATCTATCAATGTCAAACATAGATGATTTACAAACAAAGGGAGAAATACTAGGATAGGAACATGTTAATCCTAGCTCGGAGCTTCGTGTTTATGCTAGGAGACTCATCAAAATAAAGATCTATCCACTACTTTAGTGCAAGACCAACCACTATCTTCGGGCAATGGTTCATCCAACACTTCACGTAATTTTGATCCATTCCTTTGACAAATCCAACTCCTACTATTGTTAATCTTGATGTCCCTATAGCACTTAGAAAGGGAGTCCGAACTTGTACCAAACATCCCATTGCTAAATATGTGTCTTTCCATCAACTTTCTACTTCTCATAAAGCCTTTACTTCAGATATCTCTAATTTTTTTATCGCGAGAACCACTTAGGAAGCCTTAGATAACTCGGATTGGAATTTAGCAATTTTAGAAGAAATGGATGCTTTGGAAAAGAATGGTAGTTGGGATATAGTTGATCTACCAAAGGAGAAACTAGTAGGATGTAAATGGGTGTTTACAATTAAGTGTAATGTTGATGGTAGTGTAGAGAAATACAAGGTACAGTTAGTGGCAAAAGGATTTACACAGACACATGGTATTGATTACCAAGAGGCCTTTGCCCCGATTGCAAAAATTAATTCAATTCATGTCCTGCTTCCATTAGCTGTTAGCTTTGACTGGCCTTTACATCAATTATATGTAAAAAATGCATTCCTTAACGGGGACTTGGAAGAGGAAGTTTTCACGAGTCTAACACCTGGTTTTGAGAAAAATCTTGGTGAAGAGAAAGTGTGTAGGCTGAAGAAATCACTGTATAGACTCGAACAATCTCCTAGAGCATGGCTTAAGCGATTTGGAAAAACTGTAAGGGCCCATGGATATACGCAAAGTCAAGCAAATCATACGATGTTTTATAAACATTCAAAAGAATGAAAATTTGCTATTTTGAATGTTTATGTTGATGACATTATTTTAACAGGTGATGACCTTGATGAACTCAAAAGACTCAAGAAGGCCCTTGCTGAAGACTTTGAGATCAAAGACTTGGGAGCTTTGAAGTACTTCCTAGGAATGGAGTTTGCTAGATCTAAAAAAGGTATCTTTGTCTGTCAAAGGAAGTACGTACTAGATCTTCTTAAAGAGACAGGTCTACTCGGATGTAGGGGGCTGAAACACCCATTGACCCCAATGTGAAACTTTAACACGTCAAAACAAAAGTGAAGAATAGAGAATTAATTTATTTGTCGCATGCTCATCCAAACATAGACTTTACATTGAGTATGGTAAGCCAATTTATGCACTCTTCGGGTCCAGAACACTTTGTGGTCATGTATAGAATCCTAAGATATTTAAAGAGTGCACTAGGGAAGCGCTTACAATTCGAAAGGAATGGTCACCTACAAATTGAAGTATACACAGATGTAGATTGGGCTGGAAGTAAAATCGATAGAAGGTCAACATCTGGATATTGTACTTTTACTGGAGGTAATCTCATTACTTGGCGAAGCAAAAGGCAGAATTTGGTGGCAAGAAGAAGTGCTAAAGCCAACTTTAGATCAGTTGCTCGTGGAATTTGTGAAGTGTTGTGGATTAAAAGGATCTTAGATGAATTGAAGGTCTTAAGTATTTCTCCCATAAAGGTGTACTGCGATAATAAAGCTACAATCTCAATAGCTCATAATCTTGTTCTCCATGATAGAACCAAGCATGTTGAGGTAGACAAGCACTTCATTAAAGAAAAGATAGAGAATGGACAGATTTGTAGGACTTATATACCTACTGGTGAATAGGTTGTAGATATTCTTACAAAAGGGCTGCCTAAGAAACAATTTGAGAAGTTGATTGGCAAGCTGGCTATGGAAGACATGTTCAGACCAGCTTGGAGGGAAGTGTGGAAAAGATCTACTGCTGATACTTAGAATCGTGGCAGATTCTTAAGGATTGATGAGTTGTAATTTACACATAAATTATAGGTTTAGTCAACTCCATGAAATAGGAAAATTAGTTGTATGATTTTTTTTCCCTTTTTAGCATCATGTACTGCCTATAAGATCTGTACATGTATATTATTCAAAATATAGAATACCATTTTTTCTCCATAATTAATTATATTTTGAAAATCTTAATTTGAATTGTTTTGCTATTAGGATTAGGGTTCCAAAAATTTTTCTGTATAAATGTAACGCCTTGATGAAAGATTTTTGAGTTGTCAAACTAGAAGATATAATTCTTTTTTCTAATAATGATTCTTAAATCCTAGAGTTATTTATAGTCTTTTCATCCTAGGGGTAATTCCTAATTTTTTTATCTTAGGAGTGATTCCTAAACTATCCCTTTTCTTGTGTTCTTTATGCAGACCTGAAGTTTCAGAAGTCCATACCAAATTTTCCGACCTGAAACTCAAATTCCAGAAACTAAGCAAAAATCCAGCAACCCAGACTTTCTAATTGTCATGAGTTTTATTAACTAGTTGAAATATCTTCTATTTGTTCAACACCATTTCTACAACTAAATTTGCCCTTGGAAATTCTGAATAGATAGAGAAAATCATGAAACATGCAGGATGGATAAATATTGTTGAATACCTTTCAGGTAACAAAATCCCTTGATTTTCTAACTCTTTGTGGAGTTGCACCAACCAGTTTTCAGAGGCTACACATCGAGGCACCTCATCACTCCTGTCGATCGCATGAAACTCGTGAAGTTTTGTAATAGTAGAATTAACACATTAGGATTAACTCCTTAAATACCAAATAAGATAAGGTAGCACAATCTCAAAGTTCAAATATGGGAAAAGCATTTAAAGCTAACTGCAAGAAGAAAATTGGATCAGCAAAAACTCAATAAAGTAAGTCAAATTAGTAAGATATCGAAATTAGCTCTTAAAAGTTACATAAACTTGCCAACAAGTATGCAAACCAAGCAAAATTCAATATGAAAGAGCAAACCTAAGTTTAACTTTATCTAGCTATTAGAATTGTTAAACTCTCACACTAAAGAGGAAGAATAAATAAGGAATATATACAAGAATATTTCCCTAACTCAAAGTTCTAAAATTTTGGGTTGAGATATAGTAATCCTATTATATATGAACCACTCCGACGAAATAGAAATTTACAAAAATTTAACATGTTATCAAATTCACCCTAATCTATTGATTGACTTTCCTACAGATGTCTGGTCTTGCAAACTTCACGCACTAGATGTAGAATGATCCCAATAACCCAAATTTTTGTAGAAGATATCGTATATGAACCACTCCTCTCTTAAATGGAGAATTATGAAAATTTTAGCACTAGCCATTAAAAATTTATATGAAGTCAATGAAAGATAACTAGGAAATATTTAGTAAGAAAGCATGTCAGATATCCAATACCAAATTACCATATCATGGTTAGTCCAAGTCATCTAACATGCGTCATAGACATCCCTTTTGAAGTTTTGAGCTAGTGAAGGAATGATGTTTGTCTACAAAGAAGTTTTAGAAAATCTAGGAATCAAGGTCCCAACGCATTGCAAAGTTCTAAATTACCACAAACTTTATAAGAGTGAAAGAATTTTAAGTATACTTGGGAAGAACGAAGTAATCAAGTAGGAAGCAAATATGAAAAGTGCCAAATCCCTCCCTAGTTAATGACCAAGTAGCTTAGCAATTAGCCATACAACAAATTTTGGTTTGAACAATAGAGATAATTTTAAGAGATTTTGATTCCTAAATCCTATAAAAATCCGAGTGGATCTACTTTCAAACAGACACAAACTACACTTGGAGCTAATAACAAATTTATACTTGTGACGAACAAATACATCATTACATGATACCAACAAAAGCAATATGTAAAACAAGTTCTTCTATAAGTTGAATATGTCAATTCAATCATTCTAACAAGGAACCATCATACATACTTTTTCCTCAAAATATAATCACAAATTTTGTCATCAAAGTATTCAAGTGGAAAAACTGTATGGACATCGTAAAAAGTTAGAGAAAAAGCCACTATCTGCATTCACAAATCAACTGTCAATTTTTCATAAATAGAACACATAGAATACATTTTGTCTCAGACAACATTATAAGTGTTATACCTTTCATCATTCGTAGAAGGTACAGAAGGTGAGTGAGAATGTGTCTCTGAATGAGCACTCGAATCACTAGCAAGGTCCGAGGTTTCAGTATTGAAATTATGTTCATTACAGAAGGTTGTTGCAATGGATAGGACCAATAATGGTCTTGAGAACATCTGGAATCATGCGGTAAAGTAAGCATATAAGATAAATGTCACATGTATAGGAGTTAAAAGACATTTCAAAGCAATTGCTCAACGTGGATAACTAGTGGGTAAGTTTTAACCATTTAATCTCTGGTAGAGAAAATTTAGTACAAATCCTATGATAATGCAGGAAATTTAGCAATTGAAGTGTGTAATAGCCTATGGCCAGAAAACAGTCAATTACATGGCAATAGTTTCTGTGAATTAAAGAAATTAACGATATGGCATTGAAGTGAGATAAGCACTAAGATGCATGACAGCAAAATATTTACGTAGATCATGACTAACTAATGAAATAACAATTGACTAAAATATATTTGAATTTGTTCTACACTTGTCCAGGAGAAAAAACAGTATATCGGCTAAAACTGATTTTAGGATGCAGGAAAACAAATAGCATAAGATGAGCTGCAAAATAACATCAATGGTTGTCTTGTAATGAAAGGTTAACAGAACTAAGGTGAGGTTTGGATGCAAGAATCACGAGCATAAGTGGCTCAATAGCAAAGAAAAGATATTAGGATTTGTTAACAGATAGTTAACGCAGTTCTCCTTAAATATCACTGACCCATTTCGATCCTGGATTTTTGAATTCCAATTCTGGTTTTAATGAAATTAGTATCCCAATTCCAATTCACAAAGTTGAAACAAAATTTCATTACTTCAATAAAACCTGAGTTTTTTTTTAATAATTACAATTTCTTACTTCTACCCTACGAATTGGAATTATGTCAATTATGTCTGAGTACCTTCAAATAAGATCAAGAATTGGGATTTCAATTCTAAGCCATAGATAGACAGAATTGAAATTGACAGCCTCAATCCATCCTAATTTTAATTCTGAAGGCTCTTGGGAAAACATGGCACATGTAAAAGGGTACAAAATGTTTTCCACTTCAATAAATGATAAAAATTCGTAAAAAAATAGTTAAAACTGTGGTTTATTAACAAAATGTTTTTATCCCTCAACTCAAATCCAAAACTGCCATACTGAAACAATGTAAAGAGGTGTAATCAATAATGAAGGGGTATCCTAGTTATTACAGGCTGTCAGTCCTCTCTCGTATAGTTAGGGCTGTGTTACAAATAAAAAATTAACTCAGTTTGTTGTTCGATGCTATCTAGCCCTTTGGTCAGCATGCATGTTTCAGTTAATATTCCAGGCACAAGGGAAAGTAAGAGTAGCTTTTATGCACCTAAAAATGAGTCAAGAAGCCAATTTGATTAGAAAATAACAGAATACCAACTCCAAGAAGAAAGACCACACATATCTTTAACGCTAAAGCTACCACAGTTTATTTAATTCATAAATCAGGAAGTGTTAATACGTAAATCTCAGTGATTAAGAAAGAAGAGAACATGTATCTACCAAAAAGATTCTAGTTTTTAAATAATCATGGAGCAACTAACAAAGACTAAGCGTTTCATAACTGATAGCAATAAATTTAAGAACAACCTGCACGCCTTCTATGAATCCCTTGAATGGAACCCATTTCTGAATCCACTTTAAAGGTGGGTAGCAAAGAAACTGCAACACCTGGATACTGCGCCAGACAAGTGGACACTTTGATTTAGAAACCCTACGCACTGTTTCTAGTGCTGCAACTTTTAGTAAAAACAATGCTGTGTTGCCAAATGCACCACCACTGTTTATGCCATGGCTTAGTGAAGTTATACGCTTATATGCACTTTGGGGAAATCCTTCAGGACCAGTGGCCAGTAGATTTCTCCGATAAAACTTTTTACTATTAACAATGGCTGTATGTTTAGAATTCCTAGTTGAACCAGACGTGATCAATGATTCATCCATGGAAATTGATTGTCTAAGGTATGCATTCACATCCACAGTCAACTAGGAATGTCCTGAACCATTATCAGCTCCTGTCACTACAAACAACTAAATCCCGAAGAGCCATCCTGCAAGCAGCAAAATTAAGATCATCGCATTAAGAATGGCAGTATTAAATCGCGTTGCCTCTTTAGTCTCCACATCAAACTAAAGGATCACGCAAATCGCTAAACATGAGGCATGATTAAACTTAAAATTTGGTTAATGAAATGAAATAAAATTCGACACTATTCTTAGAAAAGAAAAAAGAGAATATTTTCTATTCACATCAAAATACAGAAGTTATCGGAATCAATGAACAAACGTCTACATTCCGGAAGATCAACAAGAAAACAAACCAGAGGATTGTGGAATACGACGGATCTCTGACCTCTAACGGAAGGAGTTGGTGGCTGAATGGAGTAGGCCCTTAGGAAAGTAGCAATTTGTGTTTGGCCTCCGTATAAAATCGATTAGTTGTCATTTTCTGGTAGCTTCAGTCTTTGATTTCCGACGGAAGAATGAAAAGTTGGCTGCGTTAAGGTCAGGCGTTTTGGATTTTACGTCGTCGTCAAATGTAACAGCGGTGAAAAAATACAACAAAGCAAAACGACTTTGACGCGTGTAACAAACAGTGGACTGAACCGGATGCCTAATTAATTCCACTTTGATAACAAAAGATAAACAGACTGTTTGAAAATCTTCAAATTGAATTTATTAACGAATTAGATTTAATTATTATTATTATTATCTTTTGGTATGATAATAATAATATAAATTTTTATATAAACTTAAAAATTAATTATTTTAAGAGATTAAATTTATTTTAATATCTTATATAATATTTATTAATTAATTATTAATTAAATAAAATAAAACATTTTAAAAATTAAACTTTTTATCTAAAACTTCATATTTATTTAATAATTATTTTTAATTATTAAATCTATTTTTAAAATTTATATATTTTGAAGATAATGTAATAATATAAATAAATTATATAAACTTAATAGTTTTATATAAATAAATTATATAAA
>JANIJH010000008.1:58103748-58117549 GCA_024520975.1 Erythroxylum areolatum | reverse complement strand
TTTTTTAAAAAAAAGTATACCAAGTTTTACCAACCGACTGATGTAGTACGCCACCCTCGTGGGGCACGGACTCGGATATCATCAACGATATCAGGTTCGGGTCACTCGGGAGTAGGGTGTTACACTTCTAATCTAGAAGAAACCTACTAAACTGAGAGGAGGCTTCCAAACTAAGAGGGGCATTCTAAACTCTAAGGAGCCTATTAAACTAAGAGAGTTTCTATAAAATCAGAATAGAAGGAGCCTATTAAATGAAATGCAAAGACAAGTAGTAGAGAATATTTATATAGAAATAATAACAGAAATTTTGCACATACGAAGCTTTTTTCTTAACATGCATAATCTATCTTCAGAGAGTGGTTTGGTGAAAATGTCAGCTACTTAATTATTAGTATTAACATGCAAAAAATCAATGGTTCCTTTTAAAACATGATCTATAAGAAAATGATGTTTGATTTCTATATACTTAGTTCTAGAATGATGCACAGGATTTTCAAAAAGATTTATACCACTAGTATTATCATATAATATAAAAAATGAGGAAATTTTAGAGAAAAATCCTGTAGTTGATGCTTCATCCATAAGATTTGAGCACAAAAGCTGGTAGCTGTTATGTATTCCACTTTAATCATCGAAAGCACTGTGCAATTTTATTTCTTGTAGGACCAAGATATCAGACATCCTCTAAGAAATTGATAGTGACCACTTGTTCTTTTTTTATTGACTTTATCATTTGCATAATCTGCATCACAATAGTCCCCAATGTCAAATGAATCAGTTTTTGGATACCATAGTCCAAAACCCATAGTTCTGTGGAGAAATCAAAAGATTCTTTTGACTCCTTAAGGTGGCTTTGTTTTAGATTTGATTGAAAGTGTGCGCAAAGACACACACTAAGCATAATGTCTAGTATTAAGCTTGTAAGATATAGTAGTGATCTAATCATTCCTCTATAATTTGTCTCATCTATAGCTTTGCCTTTTTCATCTTTACCAAGTTTAGTTCCAGTGTATATGGGAATACCCATTGGCTTAGCATTCTTAAAATGATATTCCTTTATGAGTTCCTCTGTGTATTTGTCTTAGCTAATGAAGATTCCTTTTTCTAATTGTCTGATTTGTAAGTCGAGAAAGAATGATAATTCTCCCACCATGCTCATTTTAAACTCCCCTATATTAATGATGAAAATTCTTTACAGAAGGATGGATTAATAACATTAAATATTATGTCATCAATATATATTTTCACTATGAATATATCATTTTCTTTCTTTAATAAATAAGGTTTTATCTTATTCTCAAGTAGAAAGTTACTTAACCTCTCATACCATGCTCGAGGAGCCTGTTTTAGAGCTTTGGTTCCTCTATAATTTGTCTCATCTATAGCTTTGCCTTCTTCATCTTTACCGAGTTTAATTCCAGTGTACATGGGAATACCCATCGGCTTAGCATTCTTAAAATGATATTTCTTGATGAGTTCCTCTGTGTATTTGTCTTAGCTAATGAAGATTCCTTTTTCTGATTGTCTAATTTGTAAGTCGAGAAAGAATGATAATTCTCTCACCATGCTCATTTTAAACTCCCCTATATTAATGATGAAAATTCTTTACAAAAGGATGGATTAATAACATTAAATATTATGTCATCAATATATATTTTAACTAAGACTAAATCATTTTCTTTCTTTAATAAATAAGGTTTTATCTTATTCTCAAGTAGAAAGTTACTTAACTTCTCATGCCATGCTCGAGGAGCCTGCTTTAGAGCTTTGGTTAACTTTATTAGATAATCTAGATGGTTTTCATATTCAAAACCTCAGGGATTGCTTAACAAATACTTCTTCATTAATGTAACCATTTAAGAATGTTTTCATGCAAAGGCAAGTAAAATTCTAATTGATTCCAATCTAGCAATAGGTGCAAAAGTTTCATCAAAATCAATATCTTCTTTTTGATTGTAACCTTTGGTTACAAGTCTAGCTTTGTTTCTTACCACTTTATCATTTTCATCAAGTTTGTTTCGAAATACCCACTGAGTCCCAATGACTGAGTTGTTTTGAAGACGAGGTACTAGATTCCAGACTTTATTATTAGTCTTTCATGATTGAAACATAGTTTTTGTGAGTAAGGGCCTCTTCAATTGTCTGTGGTTCTACTCATGAGATGAGAGTAATAAAGTAGTTCTTGAATGATGATCTTGTTCTTAGACTTTCAGAGGGATCTCTTAAAATATATTGATGTGTATCAAGACCTTTCCATTCTCTTAGTTTTTTTTTTCTTTGTATAGGCTCCTACTAAGATAAAGGAGCCTACTCTATCTAGCTTCAGAGAGGCATTCTTGATTTTATAATTCTGAAGGTATTATAAGTGTAGTTTGATTCGCCGATGTATTTTTAGTTACCAATGGATGCTTTTCATAATCTGAGTTAGTTGCTTTTGTTAAAGGTAGTGCTTCATCAAATACCACATGTATCCATTCTTATATCTTCTTTGTTCTCTGATTATATACCCAAAATCCTTTACTAGTAGTATTATAGCCCAAAAAGATAGTTTTGTCTAATCTCGCATCGAACTTTCCAAGATTGTCTTTTCCATTGTTTAGAATGAAACATTTGCAGCCAAATGCTCGAAAGTAAGCAACAATTGGTTTTTTTTTCCTTTCCACAGACTATAAGAGGTCTTTTTGAAAATAGGTCTTATAAAACATCTATTAAGTACATAACATGACATGAATATAGCTTCTACCCAATATCCATAAGGTAGTCCACTTCCACATACCTTGATCCTGTCCATATCAACCAAAGTTCTATTCTTTCTCTTTATAACTCCATTTTGCTGAGGCGTCGTTAGATAAGAGAAATTGTGAGTTGTATCATTGCTGTCACATATTTCTTCAAACTTTTTGTTATCAAATTCTCCTCCATGAGCACTTTGAATTGAAGTGACGTAGTACCCTTGTTCTATTTGAATTTTTATGCAAAAATTTTCAAACACTTCAAAAACATCATCCTTATGTGATAAGAAATAAACCTATGTAAATCTGGAGTAATCATCAACTAAAACAAAATTGTAATGCTCACCATCAAACCATTGAGTCCTAGTGGGACTGAATAAACCCATGTGCACAAGTTTAAGTAATTGGCTAGTAGAAACAATATTTTAAAAAGAAAAGCTGCTTCTAACTTGTTTACCTTTTAAACAAGCCTTACAAATATGATTGCTTTTGAACTTTAAAGTTGGTATTCCTCTTACTAACTCATCATTGGACAATTTTGATAAAATACTCATGTTGACATGTCCAAATCTTCTATACTAGATAAACGAATCCTTTTTTAAAGAGACAAAATATTAAACACCTTATAAGGACATGTCTTCCAATTGAGCACAATATATATTCTGATTTCTAGGACCAATAAACATAATATTTTCATTATGAATATTGAAAAATTGATAATGAGATGCATAGAAAATGAATTTGAAACCCTTGTCACATAGCTGACTCACACCCAATAGGTTATGTTTCAAACCATCAACAAAGAGAACGTTATCACCAATTTTAACAATTCTGGCGATCTTTGCTTTATTTTTGCCTACAAAGACAACATTACCTCCGTCCTTTGTTTCAATGTAGTTAAAGTGTGATATTTTACCTGTCACATGTCTCGAACAACCACTATAAACTATCCATTGACTCTTCCTTGCCTCTATTTTGAATCGTATCTATATAAAACATTATTTCATTTTTAGTACCCAAATTTTTCTGGGTCCTTTCGGATTAGTAGTTTGACCTTTTAGTCTCCAAACATACATCTGAGATAATTATTTTTACAAAAATTACAAGATTGGCTAATGTGACCATGTTTATCGTAGTAATCATATAAAATAGATGAATGATAGTCGTTATAATTTTTGACACTTAACAGATTCCTACTGTTTTGGCTATAACTACTGCTAGATTTAATAAAAAAAATTTGTATAGCTTGATATTGTTATTTTTGTTGTATCCTATTTTGACCTTACCAAAAATGCATTTACCACTACCAAGCAATGCATCAAGATTCTTCCTTCAATCAATGAAATTTTCTTGATCTTTTTTTAAAGATAAGATCTTTCTAGCTCTTTTCTCCTTTTTAAGTTCTAAGGTGGCGACTTTTTCTTCTAGTTATCTTACCTTATTAGAATCATTTTTTTACAGCATATTTTCCAACTTAGCTATTCTTTCTTCCATAACTTTCTTTTCAAAAACTTTTGCTTGTATTCAACCTCAAGACATATATTCTTGGTTGCTAAATTCTCATTTGTAAATTCCAATGATTTAATCTTACTCTTTAGAGATGCATCATTACTCTTAGACTTCTCAACTTTGTTGAAATACTTCATTGTCAGCCTTTTGTACTAATCATACAATTCAAGATACATTTTTCAATTCATTAAATTCAATATTAGAGTTAGTCGTCTCCTGATTCAACCATAAAGTAAACATTGGTGACTTCTTCTGGCTCTTCTTCTTCAAAGTTTTCAAAATCCTCATCTAACCAAGCTGTAGTCATCATTTTCTTTTTAGATTTTCTATTCTCTAGCTTTTCCTTTTTAAGAAGAGGACATTCTAGTCTTTTATATCCAAGATTCTTATAGGGATATCGTATGATTTGATTATTTATGTATTGTTATTGTTGTTGCTATTTTTTTATAAGAACTTGTTGTTTCCAGCTTTCTTGTTTCCTTCTTTTTTCTTCATCAGCTTCTTTTTATAGAAACGGTCATATTTTTTGACCATAAAGTTGAACTTATGATCTCCATTTATTTGTAACTCATTGTCACTTTCATCACTGATTGATTCATCAATTAGTTTTAGTTCCATTACTTTTTTGTAGGAGGATCATTCATCTCACCTAAGCTTAGTTTCATGGACCATCATATTTCCTTGTAGCTAGTCGAGTGAAATAGTGTCTAGATCCTTTGCTGTTTCTAGAGTTGTCTCCTTAGGTCTCCATTCCTTTGGTAGTGACCTTAGAATCTTTGTTACGAGTTCATCATTAGGATATATCTCTCCTGAGTTCTCTTAGGCTGTGATGATGTTGTTGAAGCATCCAAAGAATTCTTTTATGGTGTCTCCCTGTTTCATGCCAATAGCTTCTTATTGATGTACCAAAGACTTATTATATGCTTCTTACCTCATTCGTTCCTTCAAATGTGATGTGTAGTTTGTCACACCTTTTTCTGTAGAGCACTAGGATATCTTTTCATATTCTTTTAGGGACAATAAACATATCAGGTGATGATTTGCCTTAGCATTTAGTTATGCATTTCTCTTGTTAGCATTAGTCCACACTTCTACATTATCAGAAGTTGGAATTGAAGCTCCAACTTTAATTGCTTGCCATACTTTTGATATCTACATATTGAAGATATATGGTCGTTCTCTCTTTCCAATATGAGTAGTTGTTTCGATTGAAGTAAGGAGGTTTCGAGACAGATTATCCTTCAAAACTTCTTAAGTTGTTTGTTATAATCTATCCCCTGTTGTAAAACATAAAAATGTGAAACCTTGGTTTGATACTAAATGATAAAGCAAACACAAGCAAAAGGGTAAATTGTGTGTGACTTAAAAAAATTTTGCAATTTCTTTCAATTTGTATATTAAACAAATGCTAGTTAACGAATAAAAATAGTAAGAGTCTGTCAAACGATAAAACCTTTTAAACGACAGGAGCTTGTTAAGCAATAGGAGCTTTTTATGGGATAAGACCCTATTTAAACAAAAGGATCCTAGTGAATGATAAATCTTGTTAAATAATTTAAAAACAGAAGGCATCTATTAAAACTGAAAAGAACCTCTTGCAAGTTGAAAACAGCAGGAGCCTATTATAAAGTGAAGAACCCTCTTGCTGAAATTAACACACACATAATATAGTGTGAAAATTTAAAAGTTAAGAGAAGAGAGAGAAGGACACAGTCGACTTATACTAGTTCGGCTTACAACCTAGGCCTACGTCGAGTCCCCAAGTATCGAACTTAAATATTTCACTATAAAATCAAGTAGTAATTTGACGAGTCTCTCCAAGCTCACAAGTTAATATTTTTCAAGGTTCTTTAACCTTTCACACTAGTAGTATTTCACTAGCCACTACAAGCTCTTAAATAAAAATAATTTTTGCTTGATATGAGCTTCAGTAATCTCCCTCAACAGAATTTCACTTTCTAACACACAAGAGAATTTTTACAAGGATATCACTTTCAAGAATGAATATGCTTTTGATGAGTTTCAAAAATATAACTTCACAAGCTTCTGTATTGTTCAATTCTTCTTGTTCATAGTTGCTTTGACTTTTCCTTAAATAGGCATTTCCTTAATTATCCGTTGCTTCACTTGTATCTTTAGTCAACTGGATCGATTTGAATATGAATAATTCCAACTGGATCGATTTGAATATGAATAATTTCGACATTTATCTTTGCTAAAATAATGTGTGACCTTGATAATCAGTAGGATCCTTTCAGATAAACCATTTCTATTAAGGTAAGTTCATAAAGAAGGTTCCTGCAAGAAAGGAAGCATATTTCTTATGATTTTATTTCCTTTTGAGAATTAACCCATTAATAATAAAAAGAAATAAATCCAATTTGAATTTCGAAATATTATGTCTTTATTATCATAATTGTTAAATATAAACCTTGAGCTAAAATAATTATCCTTTATTATTTAACAATCTTAGATATGGTCTAAAATTTAATTAAACAATGACTTTAAGATAGGAAAGACCATTAAAGCAAAATAATACAACATCCGTGGTTGTATTTAATCTAGCTAAATTTCTTTCTAAAAGTTAGTAATTTTGTTGTAGTAAATTAAAACTTGTAATTTCTACAAAGATTAAAAGAATTAAACTTTTACGTATTCAACTTTTAATCTAGGAGACGATCATTTCATTTAATAATTAATCTCGTACATTAGAAATGAATTAAAATAATCATAAAAGTAAAAGAACTTAAAATAATTCAATTTATGAATGATTGAAACACTTAATAAGAGGACCTAATTATTTCCTAATCTACAAAATTCCAAAGGCTTCCACATCCTTCAACTAAGATAAACAAGATTAAAAAACAATGGTTATAACTACTACTAACTTATAATGATGAAAATCTACTATAGTCTAAGAAAAATGAAAGGAAACTTTTTAAAATTCTGGAATGTGCAAATGGAAAAACTTAGGATGAATTTCCTCCTTCCATTTAATCTATTTATAGCCACTTTAATCCCATATTTGTTGATGTGGAGATCTTTTTTATGTAATTCGTTGGATCTCACAAGTCATAACTTTATTAATTTCCGCTTAGATTTAGACAACAGAAGGTTTAAATGACTTCTAACACTTTTTTCTCTTATAAATCTAAAGTCTAGATGTTGTAATTTTCACTAAATGTGCTCACCCCTAGGATTACACAAAACTACTTAACCAAAATTTTAACTTAAATCTAATAATCTAATCCAAATATGCCATTTAAATAATTTTCCAACCTAATTTTCTTGATTCTCATCTAATTATAACTAATATATCTCCTTCATTCCAAGCTTTTGAATTTAAATTAGAGTTAATTAAATTCCTCTTGTTGATTGCCTCTTTAGTTCCTTTCTTTAATCAAATAGCATTTTTAGCTCCTTTCTTACAAAAGTAAACAAAAAGGTTGAGTTTAAACTTACTAAAAGGGAATTATTTAGTATTTAGGTACCAAAAATTAAGACAAAATTATGAAACATCAAATTCCCCTATATCTAATTTTCATTTGTCCCTAAGAAAATGAAAAATTAACAAAACAAGATAGCCAAATAGTTTTTACTAAACCATTTCTCATAAGATCAAACCATGCATACTCTTTAAGACTTGGACTAAAAAAAGTTAAGCATCAAATTTTATTTTAGCTAGAAAGTAAGAAAAAAGAAAAAAGAAAATTAAAGACAATCTTAATCAAAAGTATGCATAAAGCCTTGGTGAATTTCCCTATGAAGTTTAATCTTTCATACAAGAGTTTAGGCTTAAGTGTTTACTCTCAAACTTTTTTCACAAGGAATCAACTTCTATAAACTTACAGATACACCAAATATCTCTCACCATAAACATATGAAGATATAGATTTATTAATTAATTGTAACAAGGCTTGAGTCAAGGGTGGGAGAATTATAGGCTAAACCATATATATCTAATAAGGAATTTAAACAAAATAGAGGATCTAATATAGTGTAACCAAAACTATATACTTTATTGTCAATATAAATATAAAATAGCTACAATTATTCTCTTTTGGTATATTTTCTGTGTTTCTTAAAACAAAATAAATCATTTACGTGAAAATGTCCAACCATGATAAAAATTTAAACTTCCATTGCACGATGAGGAAAAATATTAGTAACTACAAAAGGTCTAATCCATCTTGACCTTAATTTGCCAGGAAACAACTTCAATCTTAAATGATAAAGCAGGACTTTCTAGCCATTTAAAAAATTTTCTTGAAACTTAAATTATCATGAAAGGCTTTAGTCTTCTCCTTGTAAATGTGAGAGCTTTTGTATGCATCGTTTCTAATCTCTTCTAACTCTTGCAATTGCAACCTCCGGTGCTCACCAACAGCATTCATCTCCATATTGCATTTTTCACAGCCCAATAAGCTCGATGCTCCAATTCTATAGGCAAATGGCATGGTTTCCCAAATACTATTCAATAACGAGACATGCCTATAGGTGTCTTATAGGCTGTGTGGAATGCCCACAAAGCCTCATCTAAAACGCAAACTCCAATCCTTCCGATTAGGACTAGCTGTTTTCTCAATAATGGACTTAATTTCTCTATTCCACCTCTCTACTTACCCACTTATCTAAGGATGGTAAGCTATAGAAGTCTGATGAGTGACTCCATATTTCTTGAAGAGAGCCTCCATCGTCTTGTTACAAAAATGGGTTCCTCAATCACTAATAATAGCTCTAGGTGTCCCAAACCTAGCGAAAATGTTAGAATTCACAAAATATGAAACTATTTTAGCATTATTAGTTCGAGTAGCCTTAGCTTCCACCTACTTAGAAACATAATCCACTACAAGTAATTTGTAAGTATAACCAAAAGAAGAAGAAAAAGGACCTATGAAATCTATACCCCAAACATCAAAGATTTCACAATTTAAAATTGGATGAAGAGGAATTTGGTCTCTATGTCCTAAATTTCCAGTCCTTTGACAATTAGCACAAGACTTACAAAAAGTGTATGAATCACAAAATAAATTTGGCCAATAAAGTCCACATTCAAGAACTTTATGTGCTGTTCTCTTTGGTCCAAAGTGACCTCCACAACCATAAGAATGACAAAATTTAAGAATGGATTCAACCTCTTCATTAGAAACACACTTCTTGATTATTTCATCTGAATAGTATTTCCATAAATAAGGGCCATCCTAAGCATAATATTTCACATCCCTTTTAATTTTATCTTTTTCATACTTAGTTAAATCATCAAGTAATGATCCAATAACTAAGTAATTGATGATACCAGCAAACCAAGGAATGCTATCATGTAAAGAAAAGAGATACTTATTGGGAAATGCATCATTAAAAGGTAGTGCTTCTTCCAGCAATGATAATCAACTAAGATGATCTACCACCGAATTCTCAGACCCTTTCTTGTCTATAATTTCTAAATCAAACTCTTGCAACAACAAAATCCATCTTATCAACCTCAATTTATCTTCTTTCTTCTTCATTAAATACTGCAATGCTGCATGATCAGAAAAACACAATAACCTTAGTGCCAAGCAAATAAGAATGGAATTTTTCTAAAGCAAATACTATAACTAAAAGCTCTTTTTCCATTGTAGAATAGTTACGTGGAGCACTATCAAATGTTATAGAGGTATAGTAGATAACATGAGGTTCTTTTCTGATTCTTTGCCTAAGCACAGCTCCTACGGCATGATTGCTAGCATTACACATTATCTCAAATGGGAAATTCCAGTTTAAAGCTCGAATAATTGGGGCCAAAACAAGCTTCTCTGTTAATATGTCAAATGTTTACTGGCAAGCCTCATCAAACTCAAAAGCTACATCCTTTTGCAAGAGTCTACATAAAGGTTGAGTGATCTTTAAGAAGTCTTTGATAAATCGCTAGTAGAAACCTACATGTCTAATAAAAGAACAAACTTCCCGCACAGTCGTGGGGTAAGGTAAAGACTTTATGACATTTATTTTTGCCTTATCTACCTCAATACCCTTTTACAAAAACAATATGCCCCAAAATAAGCCTTTGGTCAACCATAAAATGACATTTTTCATAGTTAAGAACAAGATTAGACTCTAAGCATCTTTTTAAAACCTTGGTAAGATTTGTCAAACACTCATCAAAAGAATTTCCATAAACTGTAAATTCGTCCATAAAAACTTCTATGATATTCTCTACGCACTCTGAAAAGATACTTACCATGCATCTTTGAAACGTTGCTGGGGCATTATAGCGACCAAATGGCATCCGTCGATAAGCGAAAGTTCCAAATGGACAAGTGAATGTCGTCTTCTCTTGATCCTCAGGTGTGACTGGAATCTGGTAGAAACCTAAATATCCATCAAGGCAACAATAATGAGTTCTACTAGCCAATCTTTCAAGCATTTAGTCAACAAATAGGAGTAGGAAATAGTCTTTTCTAGTTAATTCATTTAACTTTCTATAATTAATACAAACTCGCCACCCATTTTGAACTCAGGTAGGCACCAACTCACCATCATTGTTCTCTACCACGGTGATATCCATTTTCATAAGTACTACCTAAACTAGACTTACTTACTTGCTATTCAAAATTGGATAAATAACACTAGCATCCAAAAGCTTCACTATTTCTTTCTCGACCACCTCTATCATAGGTCGATTAAGATGCCTCTATGCTTCTCTACTTGGCTTGCTGCCCTCTTCAAGCAAGATCTTGTGCATACATGTGGAGGGACTTATCGCTTTTATGTCAGCAATAGTCCATCCAATTGCACTCTTATAATCTTTGAGAATCATAACTAACTTTTCTTCCTCCTCCTTAGTGAGTTTATTGGAGATTATTACAGGAAGGGTTTCTATTTCACCCAAAAATACATACTTTAAATGCTGGGGTAGCAGCTTCATCTCCAATTTTGAAGCCTGCATAATGGAAGGTAGGAGAGTAGAGTGAGATTTAGGTAAGTTAAAAGAGGGGCCACTACTCACCTTTAGTTCTTGCATCTCTAATGCAAGTACTACTTCACGCAGCTCTTTCTTAATTACAAACTTCTCTTCAAACTTACCAAGGCTGCTTGGATATAAATAATTGAAAAGCACAACCTTAAGTTTATCATCATCACTTAAATCAAAAGTTTTGTCAACCAATGGTTCAATAACATCACTGCTGAAAACAGAAGAAACATCATTAGGAAATTTCATGGCATCATAAACATTAAATTTAATCATCTCACCATCAAATTCGATGGTCAATGTCCCATCATGAACATCTATTTTTGCTTTACCAGTGCTGAGAAAAGGCCTTCCGAGCAATATATCAGATGAAGTAGAGGATTTATCATCATCCATGTTTAAAACATAGAAATCTGCTGGAAAAATTAAGGCATTAACCTTAACTAAAACATCTGCCAACACTCTCTTAGGGTAAACCACAGACCTATCAGCAAGTATAATAACTACCCCTGTTTCGTTTAAAAGACTAGCATTCAAAGACAAATAAATAGAATAGGGCCTTACATTTATTGATGCTTCTAAATCACATATAGCCCTTTCTATCTTGACATTCCCAATTTGGCAAGATATGGCACACATGCCTTTGTCTTTACACTTCTGAGGTAAATTCCTTTGAAGAATATCATAAACATTTTCTCCCATATTTATTTTCTCATTCCTAATTAATTTCGTTTTATTTGTGCATAACTCTTTAATAAATTTCGCATACCTGGGTATTTGCTTGATTACATCAAGCAAGGGAATATTTATTTCCACCTTCCAAAATATGTCAAAGAACTCTTTCTCTTCCATTTCCTTTTTAAACTTAGCAAGTCTTTCAGGAAAAGGGGGCTGAACTTCCAGAATCTTTGATTTTCAAGTACAACACCATTTGACGGCTTCGTTATCTCCACTTCGTCCTCTAGTGCCAAGTTATTTCCACATTTTTTTGTAGCAGGAATTTCTAGCTCTTTTCCACTTCTCAAGGTAATTGCACTAGCATTTTGTTTTAGGTTCACAATGGTCTGAGATGGCAATTTTCCTTGAGACTCTAACTTGCTCAATGAATTTGCTAATTGATTAACTTGGTTCTCTAAGTTTTGGATGCTTGTTCATATCTCCTGCCAAAATTGCACCGTATTAGTTGCAAGTGTTTTCACAATGTCTTCAAGAGACATACCTAACTTTGAAGAACCGTGTTCAGGTGGGGCCATTGGTCTATTCTGAAATTTTTGAAAATTTGAAGGTTTAGTGCCATAGCTGAAATTTGGATGATCTCGCCATCCCGGATTGTAAGTGCTCAAATATGGATCATATTTTCGCTGAGGTGGACCTAAAAAATTTCCAATAACATGTGCTTGTTCTTAACCATCATCTTGCAAAGTTGGACACATGTTTGTAGGATGTCCAGCATAGGCACAAATTCCACAAGCATTAAATTGTTGCCCATTACCTACAACCAAATTCTAAACCAAAGATGTTAATTGGTTAATTTTATTCTCTAGAGAAGAAACATTTACCTCACTGACACGTCTTGAAGGTTCTTGACGAGAACCAAATTGCTAAGAACTGACTGCCATAGTAGAGATCAATTCTCTCACAGCTTGAGGTGTTTTATTCTCAATTGCTCCACCACTAGATGCAATTGCTCCACCACTAGATGCATCCATCATTTGCCTCTCTATAGGTAACAATCCCTCATAAAAATACTGAATCAAGGCCTAATTTTAAATTCCATGTTGAGGGAAACTTCCACACATCCTCTTAAATATCTCCCAATACTCATGGAGAGTTTCATTATCCTTTTGTCTACTCCCACAATTATCTCTCCTTATAATACTAGCTCTTAAAGCAAGAAAAAATTTATCTAAGAATGCTCTTACCATGGTTGTCCATGAGGTAAAGGAACTAGAAGGTAAATAAAACAACCATTTTTTTGCTGCATCAACTAAAGAGAATGGAAAAGCTCGTAATTTAATTTAATCTTGAGATATTCCTTGAGGTTTCATTGTAGAGCAAACTATATTAAAATCCTTAAGATTTGGCAAACCTCTGAAAGTGGGCAATGTTAAGTCAAAATGGCTTTACTTAGATATGATTTTGATGTATAACAAAGAGAAAAATAAAAGAAATTACAAAAGCAGACGAAGCAATATAGATGAAGAAAAACAAATACAGACGAAGCAATACAGATGAAGAAAAACAAATAAAGACGAAGCAATACAGACGAAGTAAAACGCAAATGTAAAACACAGACACAGACGCAGACGCAAAGTGAAAAGCAGACACAGACGTAGACGCAAAGTGAAAAGCAGACGCAGACGCAGACGCAAAGTAAAACACAGACGCAGATGCAAAGTAAAAAGCAGACGCAGACACAAATTGAAAAATAGACGAAGACGCGAATTGAAAAGCAGACGCAAGAGTCAGTTCGGGTTAGTTACCGAACTCAACTAATTAAACGTTTCTTTCAAGATTCAAAGAAGCAAGATTCAAGAAGCAGTTGGAGACGAAGGCTATAAATACAAGTCGAAGTCGAAGATTGCAAAGTTAGTTGAAAAATTAGCTG
>JANIJH010000008.1:58003259-58015692 GCA_024520975.1 Erythroxylum areolatum | reverse complement strand
TTCCATTCTTTTCCCCTCTTTTCTCCTCAATATTTCCTTTCCTTTCCCTTGTGCAAATAAGGATCCAAACAAAGGCTAAGTGTTTACAATCTATTAAATAAAAACAAAAATTAGTGTAGTTGTTAATATAAATTTAATTATATTTTTATTAGTACTAATTTCATAGTAAATAAAATTTAAAGATAAATTATTCTTAATTAAATTTATTTTAATATCTTATATAATATTTATTAATAAATTATCAATAAAATTATTTTATTTTATTAAAACAAACATTTTTAAAATTAATACTTATTTTAAATATATTTTATTTATTAAATCAAAATTTTATTTGAAATTTACATATTTTGATAATAATTTAAATTTAATTATATTTATTAATAATTATCAAATTAAATTTATTAAATTTAATTAAAAATATTAAATAAATTATTAAATAAAACTACATTATTCATAATTTTAATTAATTAAATATAATATTAAATTAATAATTCTTATTAATAATTAATGTATTAAACAATTAAATAATATATATTTAATTGATAGCAATTCAAATTATGACAAAGCAAAAGCTGAAAACAAAAAACAATTTTTGTGATTTTTATAATTTTAAAAATTGGAAAAAATTAAAACAAAAACTTAAACAAACAATTTTTTTTTGCTAAATTTAAAACAAATAGAAAATCAAAAAAGTAAATGAAAAAACCATCCGTAAAATTTTTATATTGATTTGAGATGATATGCTTGTTACTTCCATTATATTTCATTTCTTATACTTCTTTTTTTCCAATTCTGTTATTTCAATTTTATATTTATTTTAAATTAAATATAAACATGACAATCATATAAGAAATACATGTGGTGTCAATATGTCAATACATATAAATACACATAATATTTTAGACATCACTGTTTAAATTTTGCTTAATATTCATTTAACTTTATCCAAAATTCTTTTCATTTAATTTTGCCTTAAGTATTTTTATGGCTATATAATATAAGTACAATAATCATGCATTTAATCTTTAGTTTTTGCATAATTACATTTCATTAAATCTATTTTCAATCTTTATTATGACCGTATTGTATTTATTTTGTTTTAATTACACCTAATCACATCCATTTATCTAAAATTAGATATGATTGCATTTATTTAACTATTCTTATGCATGGTAGCATCTAATTTATTTTATTTGTATCCAGCCTCAATTTTATCATATTTGTCTTGAATTATATTTATTTAATTTTAATAGTGTTTTACTAATATCCAAATGTTGTTGAAATTTTATTATATTGTACTGAATTATTTTTGCCCTTTTTCTACTTTATTTCAACTACTTTTACTTAGTTTTAATTTAATTATAATTAAGTATAATTATTTTAATTATGACTAATTTGTTTTAATTATGATAATTAAAGTTTATTAGGTATTATTATATCTATATTTATTTTTAATTAAATGGTTTATTATTTATTAATTTTAATGTAAAAAGGAGAAAGGAAAAGTCAAAAATAGAAAATGACAAAAAACAAGAAAGTCGGCTGTGAAAAAAGCAAAAGAAAAGAAATAAAGAGAGGGAGATTGTCATATAAGATGGTCATGTAAAAGAGGGAAAGAGACAAAATATAAAAGGTATGAGAACCAACTAGAGCAAGAACGTGAGGGGAGGCACAAAGCAAAAAGTAGAGGAGTAGAGGAGTAGAAAAAGAGAAGTTGGATATCAACATAATAAAGGACAATAATTCTAGAATGGTCAAGTACGAAATTAAAGGAGACTTTCTTATCTTTACAATCTCTTTTAGTAGCTCCATTTATGATATGTGGAGGAAGAGGAATGCTCGATCTTTTAGGTAAATGACAACAAATAACTTCAATTTCATAAGAAAAACCTTAAGTTGGGGAAGGAAAATTCTACTCAGATGCAATGTTGATGAAAATTATAGCATTAGGATGAAGATCAGATGGAGCCTATCATATGATACATGAATTTCTCATTACTAGTTTAAGTTCTCAAATAAGGATTAATCCTGGTTCAAGCTTTAGAATTAGCAAGGGTTGCATAAGTTGTGTATTAATTTTCTAACTTAGTCTTGTAGCTAGTTTTTGCCTTATATGAAGTCACCATCATCCTAATTGGTTAACTCTTCATGTATTGCAGCTCCTTGACACCTCAAAATGTAGTCCTTGTACTGATCTTACAGGTATCATCACAAAGGAAATCACTCTAGAGGATGGTATACTCCTAATTAAACCAATAAAAGATAAGGAAATTGAAGATATTGTTTTCAAGATGGATGGTATGAAAGCTCTTGGACAAGATGGGATAAATTGATTCTTTTTCCAAAGATCTTGGACTATTATTGGAATATGTGTTAAGTAGGTTGTTTAGGAATTCTTCAACAATGACAAGCTTCTCAAGGAAATTAACAGTACATTCCTATGTTTAATTCCCAAAGGAACTCACCCTTCCTCTTTCAGTGATTTTAAGCCCATTGGTTGCACCAATTTCCTATACAAAATCATATCTAAAATCCTTGATACTAGATTGAATAAGGTATTCACTCCACTTATCAGTGACAAGCAAAGTGCTTTCATTTGCAACAGATAAATTTGGATAACATTCTCATTGTCTAGGAACTATTAAAGGCTATTCTACATCAAATGCTTATGCTAATTGTACTATCAAAGTTCACTTCTTTAAGGCTTTTGATAGTTTTAGCTAGAGCTTCCTTTAGAAGGAACTGGAGTCATATGAATTCCCATGTATATTCATTAATTGGTTGAAAGAATGAATTTCCACTACTAGCCTTTCAGTATTAATCAATAGGAGCCCATCTTCTTCTTTCTCAGTAACTAAAGGACTCAGGCAAGGAGACCCTCTCTCCCCTTACTTATTCATACTTTATATGGAAATTTTGAATTCCATCATCAAGTATGAAGTGGCAACTAATCCCAAATTCAAATTCCATGCAAGATGTAAGAAAATTGGACTAACCAGTCTATCTTTTACAGATGATCTTCTTCTTTTTTGTAGTGCTAAGCCTAATTTAGTACAACCTTTATGAAGGCTCTAGATAGATTCAAAAGCTTATCTAGATTGCGGGTCAATTTCAATAAAAGCCAGGTTCTTATCTATAAAGCTACTTCCTCTATTGAATCAAGAATTGCTTCCACTATGGGTACGTTAATGAATACTCCACCGTTGCTTTATTTGGAGTTTCCAATTTCCACTATTAGGTTAAACTATCTTGAATGCATTCCACTCATAGAAAAAAATCCATACACAGATTAATTTATGGGTAAACAATTTCATATCTTATGCGGGAAAGATACAACTTATCAAATTAGTGCTCAATTCCTTATAAATTTATTAGAGTTCACATATATTCTTATCCAAAGGTATAATCAAGATTATGGAAAAGTTATTCAAGAATTTCCTATGGAATCATTCCAAAGGAAATAAAGGGGTAGCCAAGGTTAAGTAGACAAACATATGTTGTCCCAAGGATAAAGGGGGCTAAACATTAGCCTAGTTAAGCTCTCTAATCAAGCCCTCATCCTTAAGAGATTATGGTGGATACCAGAAGACAAAAAATCTCTATAGATTAGGTGGATCCATTCTTACTTTCTCAGAGGTAGATGCATTTGAGAGATGATTAAGAGTGCTTTAAACTCTTACTTTTTGAATTATTCATTGCATTTCATAAACTTAGTCCAAGATGATATCAAGTTCAAAGTTGGCAATGGGTCACTTACCATCCTATGTTTAGACAATTGGTCAAGCCAAATCCCTTTTATCAACCATCTAGCCTCATCAATGATCCCTCTCTTCCCCTTACATACTAAGCTTAGTATATTCATTGATAGTAACTCTTAGAGGTTTCCTGCTCAGCTTAGGTTACTACAACCACAATATTCTCCAAACTCATCCAGAGAGGATACATTTTATTGAAAGGATCTTCCAACTTCAAACTATCCAACAAGATTACTATGGATATGCTTAAATTGAGGAATCCAAAAGTTGATTGGTTTATAACTGTTTAGCATAAAGTCCTTCCCTCAAGGCCTCATTTATCCAATGCTTATTATCAGGAATCAGCTTAATACTGCATATAGACTTTCTTACTTTGACATAAGTAGAAGATGTGTTATATGTTGTATAGATGATAAAACTAGAGATCATTTATTCTTCATGTGTTTAATTTCAAATTTTAATTGGGAACAGGTGAAACTAAAATGCTTATAGACTGGTTCTAATAATTCTATCTCCATTATTATTTGTTGGCTAGCTACTCAAGCTTTTCCTAAGATTGACAAATTTATCTACTTACTACCTATGGGACTATGTGTGCAAACAATCTGGAAAGAAAGGTGTAGCATCCCCTTACCTTAGGGTACATACCAAAGCACCCTGAGGACATTCTAGTACATAACCTATAATAATAATGCACTATGTTCAATCACAACATTCACATAACATGGCATCATTTATCTTTATTCTCTTATGAAACATTATAAGGAAAGTCATAATATTTTAAAATCCAAATTTTCTCATTTCATTTCATAGAAACCTAATGTCTACAATGTATCTTTCAATATTCATACTTGTACCACATTATAGCCAAATATAAAAATTTGCTACAGGAAAGAGGAAACTACACAAAATCTATCTAATCTGTCCATATTTATCTGACCGACCTTTGAGTCATTTCTTCTCTTTCCCAAAAGTACAAGTCTACACTGCTTGTAGCGTCCCTTAGTAGCTAATATCGTCTCTCGGTCCTGAAAATCAACGTTGCAATTTTGATGAGTTTTGCAAACTCAAAGAGGTAACCATCATCGATTGTTCATTCAATTCATGCATCACGTCAATACACATAACATATTATTCACATCTTTTTTTTGCATATTCATAAAATATCACATTTCACTTTCAGAACGATCATCATAATCCTTTCATTCATATACAATACACATATCAAGTATAAATGCAATTGGGTGAGACCATCAAGGTTACTCACAGGTCGCTCTCAAAGATCCCATTTGGATGACTATAAAATAAGATATAACCGAAATACCCAAGCATGTTCAGTGAAATCATACCAGTTCATACTATTCCAACAGATTCCCTCACTTTCCTTCAATCAATCTTTTTCAAATCATTTAGAATGCTACCATTTTTTATGTAGGGGTCGAATAATCTATTAGGAACCTATTGGCTTAAGGATTAAGTCATTTGGAGGTTTAGAGAAGACTATTCAATTTGCAAGATGCTCTCGGGTGCACAAAGTATTTGAGAACACAGTGTCATGGTGTGACAATTAAAAACCATGGTCCAACAATAACACTCATGGGCGTGAGGAAGAAAAGTCATGGGTGTGAGGAAAAAAAGTCACGGGTGTGAGGAAGAAAAGTCACACCTATGCACACTCAACTAGACCCGTCCCACGTTTTCACTCAATCTCTCCCAAATGATTTCAGATGGCTAAGATATTTTGTGGAGATGTAGATTAGTATGTTACGAGTCCAATGGTTCAAGTCTTATATCATTTGAAGGTTAGACGAAGGAGATATAGTCAAAAGACCAAAGGATGTTGCGTTAATCTCCAACCTCAAAAGTCGCGAATGTGCATAAGCACGATTGTGAGTTGGTTGTCAACTCGTGCGATCGCGACTTTCCAGTCGCACTCCCTCACTTTTAACCTCCATAACTTTCAATTCAGAAATAAAAAATTTTCTAACTTTATATCATTAAAAATCTAAAAGAAAGATCTACAACTTTCATGAAGATAATTTTGTAAAAATCTTCCTAGATCAATACAGTTTAATCATTGAAGTTTCAGACCACATTTTTACCCCTTTTTCTCTTTTCTTTCTTTTATTCTAAACCATCTTCTCTCATTTATCTTCTTTCACTAAATCTGACACTTCAAATTGATTTCTACTATTTCTACTCCATTTTCATTCAATTCATCTTAACCACATTTTTGACTCCCATTCAAGTAAAATCATTCACAAACAAAATCCAAAATCCATGCTTAAACAAAATCATCAAGAATAGAAGAAAAGTCATTCATGCATTTCACCATTCTCTGCACTTTCATCACTATCATTTTCCTATATTTTCATTTTCTACATTCTCTTAAATTTCTTCCTCTAACTATCATTTAAACAATCTTTCTCATCTCCAAACATCGTCATACAACTATTCTTCAACTCTAAATTCATTCTTTTATTCATCTTTAAAAACACTGTAAACTCACATATACAGTGAATACACAACCATAAACAGAGCATTTACTTGTTCTTCTCTCCAAAATTTCCTACACTTAATCATACACGTTTCCTATGATCTTTCAACTTATAAATCATGTCTACACTATCTTAAGACATCTAGATCATCAAATATTCAAAATCACACATTAAGAATTTTCATATCTTAAACCCACGGTGTTCATGAAAAATGACCATTTTTCTTCATGATCATGCAATGACAAATAAATCAACATTTTTGTTTCATAAACCAATAACTCTAAAGTATGTAAACAATACTTAATTGATATTACTCCAAAATCTGTAAAAGTTCGAGAAGCCCTAGTTTCCATGCCATTCATGTACACCATTGTAGAGGTTGGCAAGCTTCGATTTTTCTTAAGGCAAAAGGGAAGGAAACTGAAGTTGGTAGTAGAAATAAACAGATAAAAACAAAGTGTGAGTTAGGTGAAGGTTTGATAGAAAACTCTATGTAAATGGAAAAATTGAGAAAGAAGCTACGAGGAGGATGAAGACAAGAGTACAGTACTTGATCTTTCAAGGTTAAGAAAATTTAACTTAAAACTTGGACACCTGTCCACTTCTTAAATTCTTAGCTAATTTCCTAACTAGCTAGTTCTTATAGAACTTGTTCCCTAACTCTCATCCTTTCATTTCAGTTATCTCCAAAGTTTTCAACGTCATCTCCTCACAAGTTTCTTCAATATCATTACACTCATTTCTATTTTCCATACATCAATTTATTTGCCAAGTGGCATTTTTCCAAATACAATAATATCCAACAATTTTGGAAATTATTCCTAAAATTCACCAAGATTGAAAATTAACAAATACACTCACCAATTAAATTTTTAATACAATAAATTCACAATTCTCATAATATCACATCACAATTCAATTATACCCATAATTATCTATGAATGCATGTACAATTATTTTCATGTGCCAAAAGTTCATTATTTACGTGTATGTGTATATCATACTATGTACAAGCATGAAATATGTTTTCTAATCTCTCAGTAATCTTTCATATTTACTATTTTAACCTCCCCTTAGGTAATGAGATCTTACAACTCTCCCCTCCTTTAAAGAAATTTCGTCCTCGAAATTCTTACCTGATTGATTGAACAGGTGGGGATATTGGCTCCTCATATGCATCTCTATTTCCCAAGTTGCTTCCTTAGTTGAGTGATTCCTCGAAAGGAGTTTTACCAATAGAATGACTCGGTTCCTCAACTACTTGATCTAAGATCCCACAATCTTGATCGACTCCTTAACATAACTTAAGTTACTAGCAACCTCAATCTCTTGAGCCAGTATCACATGTATCATATCCGATCAGTATATTCGGAGCATACTCATATGAAACACATTATGTAATTGAGATATCTTATTTAGTAAAGCTAATTTATAGGCCAAAGCTCCTATCCTCTCAATGATCTCATAAGGACTAATGTACCTAAGGCTTAACCCTTTTTACCGAATCTCAATACTCCTCTCTAAGGCGACACTCGGAGAAACACTCTGGCTCCTACACTGTACGCCATATCCCATCATTTTTGATCCATATAACTCTTCTATTTGTCCTGGGCTGCTTTAATTTAGCTTCTGATCAATTTCACCTTATCCACCGTGTCTTTTATCAATTCTGGGCTTTCAACCATTCTCAAGCCCTCTTCATCCCAATATAATGGCGACCTATATTTTTTGCTATGCAATGCCCTCATACGTTGCCATTCCGATACTACTATGATAATGGTTATTGTATGCAAATTCTATCAGTGCTATGTACTGATCCCAAGCTCCTTGAAACTCCAATACACAAGATCTGAGCATATCCTTAACAGTTTTAATTGTCCTCTCACTTTGTCCGTCTGTTTGAGGATGAAATGTAGTATTGAAGTTCAACTTAGTACCCATAGTAGACTGTAAGCTCCTCTAAACCTTTGAAGTAAACCTGGGATCCCTGTTCGATACAATGGACACTAGAACCCCGTGTAGTCTCACCAACTCATTTACATATCTCTGGGCCAACTAATCTAGTGAATTATTCTCTCTTACTGGTAAGAAGTGAGCCGACTTAGTTAACCGGCCCACTATGACCCATATCGCATCATTCTGCCTCAGAGTCTTAGGAAATCCTATAATAAAGTCCATAGTGATCTGCTCCCATTTTCACTTTGGAATGGGCAATGAATGTGGCTTCTCTACTGGAGCCTGGTACTCAGCCTTAATTTGCTGGCATGTTATACACTTAGATACATACTCTGCCACTTGCTTCCTAATTCTGGGCCATTAGAATTGTTGTTTAAGCATGTTATACATCTCGGTAATACCAGGATGCATAGCATAGGTGACCATATGAGCTTTCTCAAGAATTTCCTTCCTTAGATCATCCACATTAGATACACACAGCCTCTATTTCAACTATAATGTCTCATCCCTCAACTCAAAGTTAGAATTCGGATTCATCTTCACTTTCTCCTTAAGCTTTACTATATTAGGACTTTCCCCTAGACCTTTTTAATTCTATCATGCAGCATCGGTCTCAGTTTCAAAGTAGCAATTAGTGCCTCATCTTGCTCTAGATTCAACTCCACATTTAGAGCTTTCAAATTAATCAAGTTGGGTAACCTCAATAATTGAATCTAAGCGATATTGGTATCAAACTTTATGCTCAAAGCATCAGCCACCACATTAGATTTACCCAGGTGGTACTCAATCGTGTAGTCATAGTCCTTCAGTAACTCAATTCATCTCCTCTGTCTTAAGTTCAACTCCTTCCGACTTAGTAAATACCTCAAACTCTTATGATCTGTATAAATCTGGAATGTCTCTCTATACAAGTAGTGTCTCCAAATCTTTAGAGCAAAGACAACTGCAGCTAGCTCTAAATCATGTACCGGATAATTAATCTCATGAGACCTTAATTATCTCAATGTATAGGCGATCACCTTGCCATACTGCATCAATATACATCCCAATCCTTGATGCAAAGCATCACTATATACCACATATCCTCCGGTCCCCGATGGAATAGTTAACACTATTGTCGTAGTCAACCGATGCTTCAGCTCCTCAAAGCTTTTCTGACACTCCTCATTTCATCTAAACACTACATTCTTCCTCAAAAATTTTGTAAGAGGAGTTGAGATTAGAGAAAACCCCTCAATAAATCTCCAGTAATATCTGGCCAATCCTAGGAAGCTTCAAATTTTAGACACATTCCTCGAAGCTTCCCAATTCATCACTGACTCTATCTTTCTTAAATCCACTTGTATGCCTTGTCCAGTCACTATATGTCCTAGAAACACTACTTGATCTAGCCAAAATTCACACTTATTGAATTTGACATATAACTACTTTTCCCTCATAATCTATGAAATGACTCTCAAATGTTTACCATGCTCTTCTCTACTCTTGGAATGCACTAAAATGTCATCGATGAATACAACCACGAATCGGTCCAAGTAGAGCTGAAATACCTTATTCATCAAAGCCATAAATGCTGCCTGGGCATTAGTTAACCTAAATGGCATAACTAAGAACTCGAAGTGCCCATACCTGCTCCTAAATGCACTTTTAGTCACACCAGCGTCTGCTATCCTCAACTGATAATACCCCAATCTCAAATCCAGCTTAGTAAACACCCTTAAGCAAATCATCAATCCTAGGCAATGAGTACTTATTCTTCACTATCACTTGATTCAGTTGCTTATAATCGATACATAAATACAAAGTCCCATCTTTCTTCTTCATAAACAATACTGGAGCTCCCTAAGGTGAAACACTGGGTCTAATAAAACCCTTTTCCAACAACTCCTATAGTTCAGCTCTTTCAGTTTTACAGGTATCATCCTATATGGAGGAATAGATATAGGAGCAACACCTGGAATTAGATCAATGGTGAACTTTGTTTCCCGAACTGGAGGTAAACCAGGTAGCTTGGTGGGAAACACATCTAGGAATTTCCTAACGACGGGAATGTCCTTCACATTTTGCTCAACTCTAGTATCAATGATGTGGGCTAAATAGGCCTCACATCCACCCTACATCAACCTCAATACACTCATGAAGGATATCATCCTAGCTGGCATTGCTTGACTAATTCCTCTGAATACTACCCTCGGCTGACTAGGAGATTCTAATATTATCTCCTTGGTATAATAGTTCATGACAACTCTATGAGCAGTGAGCCAATCTATACCTAAGATAATATTTATCTCTCTCAGCTACAATATAATCAAATCTGCCTCCAACTCTGCTTGATCAATCTGAATTAAGCACCACTTGCAAACCTCTCTTATAACTGTAGTACTACCTATTGGTGTACTCACCTCTAGTCCATACTGTAATAGCTCTCTATCACAATGCAGCCTAGATGCTAGATATGATATGATAAAGGAATGCTTAGATCCTGGATCTAGCAATGCAAATGCTTCGAAGTCATAAATAAGAAGCGCACCTACAATGACATCCAGAGAGTTCTGAGCCTCTTGCCTAGTTATAGCATAGACTCATGCCTGAGACTATGGTCGGTTGCTCTGCACCTCAATCCTCATAAAATGACTCCCAGAGCTTACTCTACCTCTACCTCAAGCTCTCTGTATGGACCTACTATCTCTGCTCTGCTGGACCGTAGCATCACTCCTAGATCTCCCATTCACACTATACTAGGCTCTAGTAATGATAGGACAATCTCTGATTCTGTGCTCTAGAGAGTCATATTGAAAACAAGCTCCTAACAAAGTCCAACACTCTCCACCATGCCTCTTCCCATAATGCTCACATGGGGGCCACTGACTCTGCATTGTACCTCTTCCACTGCCAACCTGTGTAAAACCACCCCTCTATTTGAATCTTAACTACCTTGATCCAGCTGGTGGTCTAAAAGCTCTATTCTGGCGCCTACTGAATCTTCTGCTAGAACTAGCTTGACTCTTACTAGACCTTTTCATTCTGGACCCTTGCCCAGGCTCTGCTTGTCTCTCTCTTAGTGGTTGCTCAATCCTGATAGAAGCGACTCTCAACTCGGTGAAACTACTCAAGTTAGAAATTGCCAACCTTGTTCTGATATCTATATTGAGTCCATCCTCAAACCTCCTACACTTGTCTTCTTTGGTAGGGATCATAGCAGTGGCATAGCCCATCAACTTGTTAAACCTGATCTTATATTCTGCCACTGACATCCTACCCTACTTCAAATCCAGGAACTCCTTCATCTTCCAGTTCAAGTAGATCTTGGGCATGTAGTTTTCTTTGAAGACCCTTAAAAGTCTTCCCACTTCAGGTGGCAAGGCTTAGTGGTATTGCCTAGGACAGTCTTCCACCACTAGTAAGCTGGGCCTTATAGTAAGGATACTGCGTAGTCGAATCATTCGTTCGGCTCATAGTCCATCTGATCAAAAACTCTTTCCATCCTTTCTAGCCATGCTTCGGTCTCAATAGGGTCTGTGCTGCCATAGAAATCTACAGCCCCCTGCTTCTGCAACCTATCATACATCCTCTCCCTTCTCTCAGGAATTCTCATAGGCATCTCCTCTAATCGAGGTACTGAGGACTCCCTACTGGCTCCTAATGATCCTAAGTCAGGTGGTTCCCCCAATTGATCACCTAGGGCGGATGACCTATAACAAACAATAACTTCAATCATTATCCGCATTTCTCACAATATTTCATGCTTAACATTCCTAGATATCCTATGGATGTCAAACCATACTCTGACACCACCCAATGTGGTGCCCCTTATCCTAGGGTAAATACTGGAACACCCTGAGGACATTCCAGTATATAACCTATGATAATGACGCACTACGTTCAATTACAACATTCATATAATTTGGCATCATCTATCTTTATTCTCTTATGCAACATCATAAGGAAAGTCACAATATTTTAAAATCTAAATTTCCTCATTTCATTTCATAAAAACTAAATTTCTATAATGTATCTTTCAACATTCATACTTGTACAACATCATAGCCTAATATAAAAATGTGCTACATGAAAGAGGAAATTACACAAAATCTATCTAATTTGTCCATATCCTGTTGGACCCCGATCTTTTAGTAGAAATTAGAAATTATTAAATGAAATTAAATGAGAAAATATGGTATGAGTCTTAGAAATAAATGAAAAGAATAAATGAATTTATGAGCT
>JANIJH010000008.1:57987147-58000137 GCA_024520975.1 Erythroxylum areolatum | reverse complement strand
TAGGCTTCCTTGAGGCGAATCACACCATGGATGCTTCTCTTGTCTGTCACATGCCCATGGTTCTCCATCAGAAACAAACTAAAATCCACCTCATAGAGGACCAAGAAAAGAAGAAAAAGGACCAAGAAGAGAGAGAGGACCCTCCCTACGTCTTCCCTCTGCAATACTCACCCAAGATTCCATTCCCCTAAAGATTATAGAAGAACAAACAAGACACACAACTTACAAATTTTGTGGAGAAGCTAAAGAATTTGCAAACTAATTTATCTTTTGTGGAGGCATTAGAACATATGCCCAAGTATGCGAAGTTCCTAAGGGACATATTACCAAACAGGCATACTTGGGAAGATAGTCAAACAGTAGCATTAACGAAAAGTTGTAGCTCCATTATCACCAGACACATGCCTTCTAAGTTGAAGGATCCAAGGAGCTTCACAGTATCTAGTATAGTTGGTGAGTTAGAGTTTACAAAGTGTTTATGCGACTTAGGCACGAGCATAAATCTTATGTCGTTTTCAATCTTTAGAAAAATGGTGCTAGGTGATGCAACTTACCAAGGCAATGGAGACTTGAGGATGCCAATGGGTCCAATTACAAGGTCACACTCCAACAAGCTCAAAGCACAATTTCAGATTTATGCACAAGCTTCTGTTTCATCAGAACTTCAAGAAGTTTTGTTGATCAAGCTTGGGGAAGAGCTTAGGAAGACACCTAAGTGTCTGTGCACATTGGAGGCATCAAACTAAGAGGGCTAGCACTTAGCCAATTTTCACAAGCATAAGTCTAATTAATGGGCTTAGGCTTATTTTATCTTGTAAAGGGCGTGTGGACTTCTTTTAGGCTTTGTCATGGGCTGATTTGCATTAAGTGTGCATGTGCTTCATTAAAAAAGTCAAGTACATGTTTTATTTTAAGGAACTAAGCGTGTGGGCCTAGTTTAAAAGCCCAATTCACTCCTCTTAAGTTATTCTTTTATTTTTGTTGTTTCCTTATCCTATTTGGACTAGGACTAGCCCAAATCTATGTGGGATTTGTTCTTGGGCAGATTTGTTTCAAGAAAGCCATCCTTATATTTTGGGCTTTCTGTAGGGCTTTTTAGGTTATCTTTGTTAGGGTTTGTATTTCACAAGGGTATTTAAACCCTTGCTTTAGGTATGAACATGAGATGAGACGTGAATAGAATTAGAAAACATTCTTCAAGAGAGAATTCCGATTCTTTGCTTGTTTTACCTTAAGGATTGATTCAACTTATCAAGTAAGTTTTAACTTGTGGTGTTAATTTAATTCCTACAATCTTTATACTCTTTGTTACCAATTCCTTGCTGTTTTGGGGGTGAAGGGGTTGTTAGATTGATTGAATTTAGGTTTGGGAACAATCATTGAAATGGAGGTGATCTAGATATTGATTCTAGGTTGTTGTCGTATCATCTATGGTATCAGGGCCTAGGTTTTAAATTCAATCTTTATCTTTAATTTTCTATTTGTTCTTGATTATTATAGTTAGTTCATTATTAAAATTTGAAAAATAAAGGAGAAAGAAAGAAAGATAGAAGAAAATAAGAAGAAAATCAAGAAAGAGAGAAAGAAAGAAGAAAATCAAGAAAAGAAAGAAGAAAAAAAAAGAAGAAAAATCAAGTTTGTGAATCTTTGTGTGTTTAAGTTGATTTGCTTGCAAGATTCGTCAAGAACGAATATGATCATTCAAGGATTGTTTAATTTTGTTCTTTATTATTCAAGATTCATTAAGAACGAATCAGATCATTCAAGAATTCTTTAATTTTGTTTCTTTATTATTCATGATTCTTCAAGAACACATCCTTCATTCAAGAAACTCATCAAGACTAGTTTTCTTGCATCAAGAAACACTTTCTTGTTTCAAGATTTACTTTCGTGCACTCAAAACATATGTCTTTGATATAACTACTTATCTTTTAGTTCTTGAGTAATTGGGGCAAATTTGACTGTTCTTGTTAATTCAGGTTTAGAGTTGAGTTTAATTCCTATTTTCGTCTTTTCTTGCACTCTTTGGTTGCTTTTTATTGTTTGCTATCCTTTTATTTCCATTACACTTGAATTGAGTAATCTTGTTTCATATTGCTCAATTGGCACCAAAAATCATTCACATATGTTTTCTCCATCTGGTATGTGTTTATTTTTGTCTTCCTTACTTTCTTTACATTAAATTGCATCTAGTTTTTGTGTTTTCTTCCTTTCTTTAGGCATTCATTGTTTTCTTTTGAATTAAGTTGCTGTTGTACTTATTTGGTTGGCAGTGATTGATTCGGGCAAGAAAAACTATGTTAGAATCTAGAATGGTAAAAGGTAAGAGTGTGTAAGCTCATTTGAGGGTAAAAGCCATCTTCTTGAGTGAAACACGAGGGTATCCAATCTGATTTAGAAAGAAACACGCAAGAAAGTGTGTGAGGAGCTGTTCTAATGTGTTTTTGCAGGTTTTACATCATGACCACTTCAAAGAATAGTGAAGGTAGTGACAAGGATGAAAAGAATAGTGAGGCTTATCAACACACATTCTTTACTTTGGAGGCTATGCAACATCAATTCCAAAGGATTGAGAACATGTTCCGGGATTTCAGTGATAAATTTGATAGACAAGACCAAGCCATTAGGAATTTACAAAGGAAGGCTTCAGCTAATAGTGCAACAAGGAGGCAAAATGTTAGGGAGGCAACTCCTGTGCGCTATGAGTATGAAGATGAATATCATGATTGTTGGATCCCGAGCTTTTCTTGGAAGTTAGAAATATTAAATGAGAAATTATTGGTGATTATTCATGTGTAAAGGAAAGAAGAATTCCAGGTAAGAAATGGTTTAGTTACAAGAGAGGTTATAGGTGAAATCTTGGAAGTCAAAAGCTGGAAAATATAGTTAAAACATGTTCATTGAGTATGCTTCAGTGTTTTAGCCATAACTTTTTATTCGGTTATCCAAATGAGATGATTTTTGATTTGGAGTAAATTAGGAATAAGGGCTACAAATTTTCTGATAAAATTGATTTTTAATCTAGTCTCTAAGAATATCAATTTTTGGATAGAAGTCGAGCGTAGAATATTATTTAAGTATAAGAACAGTTTAGAAATGTTTGGGATATAACTTTTAGATTACCAAACCAAATTGAATGCTTTTGGTGTCATTAGAATATTTAGACAATGAGGAACATTTTTCTAGAAGGAAGTGTTATCAAATTCCTTCAATTTTCCCATGATCATAAGTTAAGGAGTTAGAAGTATAAGATGTTAGTTATAAAGACAAAAGAAGGGTAAATAAGGAATGACTAGTTAAATGAGGGGCAAAATGGGAAAGACAATTAAAAATTGAAGAAGAAGAGAGAATGTCGTGAGTGTGAGAAGAGAAGAGAAGAGAAAATGTGAGAGAAAGAAAAGAAGAGAAGAAAAAATCGAAGATAGGGAAGAAGGAGGAAAATCGTGGGAAAAAGAAGAAATCAAGCTTCTTAAGGTAAGTAATAATCTTTTCTTCTTACTTTATTAAAGAAATGGATTGTGTTGAGAATGAAGGAGTAGAGAGAGAAAGGAGTATTGTGTTGGAAGATGATTTAAGAGAACCCATTTTTTGGGTTTCTAAACTAGGTATTGGGTTTTCTAACCTAGAGGGATTATGGGTTGGTTAGATTTGAGCTTGATTTGCGTTAATTTTATTTGTTGTGATTTTGAAGTTTTAGGGATTTTATTAAATTGGAATTGAATAGGAGATTCGTTTGTTGTAGGAAATCAAGAGTAACCCTATCTAAGAGCAAGAGGAATGGAACATTTGAGTTTGGATTTTCAAGAAAAAATGAGGTGGGTTTCATGTTTATAATTGAGTAATGAGCTAATAAAGTTTTTCCAAATCAAGAGAATAAAAATGATTTCAGTTACTTCATAAATGTGCATGTATTGCTTTTAAATGATTTAAAGAATTTGCTTTTATATGTGTACATGCTTAATTGATTTGGTTTGAATTCTTATGAATGTGAGTAATATGTTTACAGTTGTTGTGTGATGGGTAAATGCTCTACTTGTGTGTTTATGCTTAAATTGCATGAATTTGAATTGTTGTGAAGATTTGAAAATGTATGATGAATTATGACCATGTTACACCTTGAAAAAAGTTGACATTTTGAATTGAATGAAAAGAAAAAAAGCATGAAAATATGAGAATATGATGAAATGAAAGAAGCATGAGAGTACGAATTTGTGATTGACTAAATTAAGCATAATTTTGTTTGTAATTGGGCAAGAGAGGAACCTGTTTCATTAGTCACATACACATTAATCCATAGCCTTCTCCCGACTGCTTGCTTGAGGCCACGAGATCCTGAGAATTCGGACTCGTTTTGTTCATGGAGTAAACTTCGATTTCTCTGTTTCATCTATGGAACTCTCAAGCCATTTGTTGTACATTGCATCTGTGAATTGTCAAATTGATGCATATATGATTTGTATTATTGTGAATTAGTTGAGAACTATGTTTTTCTTGAATTCAATAAGTATTTTCTATGACAAATGAATAATTTCAATGGTTTTGCTTGTTATAGATTATAAACTATTACCCACGAGCTTTTAAGCTCACCCACACTCTCCTTACCCTCTTTAGGTGAAGAAAATGAGATCAAGTAACCAAGAGAGGAGGCATTATTCTATTTTTGCAATGTTTATGTATATTAAGTTAGATTTTGTAAAAGTAAGACTTTAGATGCGTTTTGATAATTATTGGATTTGGTATCTTTTGTATCTTGGATTTCAATACTGATGATGTATTGTGGCTTGGAATGCCACTAAAGCTTTGTAAACTCCTATTTTGTTGTTAATGAAATATGAATTGTGTATGGGTGTTGTTGATTTGGAATTAGATATACTTAAAGAAGTTATCCACTTAAGTTGATGATCTTTGAACATGAATTGTTGTTGCTTATAAGTGAGATATTATGGAAAAAGGAAAGATAGGATTTTTATGAATGATGTGAATTAGTTGTAAGGGATGAGTCAAATGATTAGCGATTAGGGAGTTTAATAAAGCGAAGTTGGTAGTTGAATGGTTATGCTCATGACTTTCCAAGTTGTACATTGCAATTTCAAATTTCTCATAAGGGTGAAATTGGGTTGCTGACTTCAGTGGAAAATCTGGATTGATCTAGGCTGAATTGGACAAAGTTGTCTCTTGAAAGTTGTAGCTTATCTTTCTAGTTTTCCATTGATATTAAGTATGAAATTTTTGGACAATGGAGTTGAGGGATATGATCATTAGAAATTTGTGATGCTATTTAGGATGGACTTTCTGGACAACTGCATGGATTTGAAAATTTGACCCTTTTAGAAGCAAAAATTATTTTCTAGGTCTTCATGGAAGTTGTAGGTTTATAAGTCCTCTTCAAAAAGATCTTTGAATGACCTTAATCTGATATTTGTATTGAAAGTTAAGCGCTTTTTACCAAGACAAGTCGGAGGAAGAAAAGAGAAAAGAGGAAGTGGTGATCCCTCTACAGAGCGATCTCGAAAGTTGCGATCGTGCATGACAGATCCTCCCCTAGCCTGAACATGTTCCACTCTTTTGACCATAACTTTATCGTCTGACCTTCAAATGATCTGATTTTTGAAGCATTGGATTCCTAACACATTCCTCTATCTCTTCACAAAAATTTATACCTTTTGGTATTAATTTGAAAGAGATTGATTGAATCAAAGTGAGAGGATTGGTTGGAAGAGTATGAGTTGGATATTTTAACCGAACATGCTTCAATATTTTAGTGATATCTTGATCTATAGAGCTTGAAATGTTGATTATTTTCTCTAAATAAACTAGAGACATAGAGGCACAAATGATCTGAAGGAATCAAATTTTAATTCGATCCGTAAGACTTTCAAGTTTTGGAGTAAAGTTGAATATAGTGTACTGTTTCAGTTTAATAATAGTCCGAAAGTGTTTGGGCCATAACTTTCAAATTTCTGAACCAAATGGAATGATTTTAATGTCTTTAGAAACTTAAGACAATGGGAAACAAATATTCTGAAGAAGTCAAAATGAAATTCTCGTTGGAAGTTTCCCAAAACCTGTTCTGAAATAGAAGAGTGAGTTTGCTCACATTTTATCACTCCGAATGATGGGCTCTGGAAACGGGGTCCAACATTATTTGGTATCAGAGCCCAAAATTACTATCTTACATGGGCGTTTTTGAATTATGTGTCAAGGTACATGCATTGTGAACATGTCATAGCAGACATTAGCAACTAATCCTTAGTTTGAGTCGCATGTGTAAGCCACACGCATGAGAAATTGTTCAGGGTTTGAGCTGTTAGAATTAATGGGAGATAAGGAAAGTTGTGAATATTTAGAAATAAGAGATATTACATAGTTTGATATTTTAGACATAGATTTAGTATTTTTGGTTATGTCAATGAATATGATAGCAAAATTTTGATGTGGATATGTACTTGAATTGATATGGATGTGAAATTATTTTCATGAATTGATTGAAAAATAAATAGAGATGAGGTGGAAATGACAAGATTTAAGGTGTACAAGCAAAGTGGAATTGAAAAGTTGAACTCTGAAATTTATGATCTAGTATAAGATTGGGTTAGCGATTTGAGATCAGAATATTAAGATGGCTATGCGTCTTTAATTTTAAATTGATTAAGAATCTATGTATGGAAAATGAAACAAATGATAGTGATATATGTAGAAGTTCTCAAGGTTATGTCAACCAGTTATTATGAGTATATATATCTGATAATGTGGTTATGTTGGTGAAAAATGTAATTGAGTACATACGAGATCTATATTTGGAAATGGTATAGGAGATAAGCTATGATCCCTATAGTTAAAATTATGAGATGAATCAGAATATTGCAATGGAAGTATGGTATAAGTGATTATGCTGAAAAGGTAACTACTATGGAGGAGTAATTTTGAATAGTCGTAGAATATTCAAAAGTTGTTTGGAATTAATTAGGATTGATGTATCAATAGATATAAATTGGTGACCTGCCAAAATTAGTTTGGTATATAAGATATAGTGATCATGATGGTACATACCAAAGTATAAGAGTAAATGACTATGCCTCTTATTTCATTGAGTTTTATTATAAAAGATATTTTGATCAAATAAAATGTGACAGAAATTATTAAAATGTCATGAACAGTTTAAATTGATCGTATCGAGGTGTTAAGAATGGCTGAAATAGCATTGATGATGATAACAGTTGATTGATGAAGATTGCTTGAACAATATAAATGATAGTAGCAAGAAATCTTCTTTCGGAGAAGAATTCCGTTGAATTGGGTTAAGCAGATTCAACAGTTTATATTGAATGAAAGAACAAATAGGAAATGAATACGTAATAATTCAAAAGTAAATATTGGAGTCATATATCTAGTGGAGACTCAAGTAAAAGAGGTAGAATATACTACTGAGAATGTATATATTTTTGTTTGATGTAAAGTTTCCAACTATATGAGTGGATTTCTGAATTTGAGGAGACATAAATTGCTAATGTGAGGAGAACTTAGATCCACATGATATTCTACGTGAATATGTACAGAAGATATAAATTAGATTTTGATGAATGTGTTACAAACACAGGAAGTTAAGATTAAAAATAAAATTGAAATGTGTGCATAATTAGTATGAATGAGTAGACAAAAGAGTAAGTCAAAATGAAATTAGAGGAAATCGAATGAATTGAGAAAATCATTTAAGAAAGGTAAGTCAATTGGAAAATTTAAAATAACGGGAGGCAATGTCACCTAATCGAGGAACTAGTTATTTAAGGAATTGCGAGAACTAATCATGGGCATATGGAAGTTTGGCAATATCTATTGAGTTAACAAATGTCCCTGACAGTACTATGGTATTGAAGATGAAAGTGATCCAAGAAAATTTTGATGATATATTAGATGTATTCGAAAAGTTGAGAAGAATAGTTTGAATACTTGAGGACAAATGTGTAAATCATATGAATAATGAAAGTAAAGACAATTTGGAGGTAATAATTGAGTCAAAAAATTTGAATACGAGATTGAGAAAATGGATAGAGTTACTAGGAGATTCTGATGTATAGATGAGTAATTTCTAATAAGGTTAGTATTGTAATATGATGCATTGAATAGAAAATTCAATAGCAGTGTATCACAAATTTGGATACTGAGGTTATCAAATTTAGTGCAATAAAGAGTGTAGAATGTTAAATTGAATTTTGGGCAAAATGATTAGTCACTTAAAAGTTAAGATCAGTTTCACATGAACAAAACCCAAATTGAGGATTCAGAAATTGTGAATCTTACTGAGAAATTGAAAATGAATATGAATTTTGAGTTTGAATGGGAAGAATGACACTTTGTGATTAAAACAAGAAGTATGTTTACCGATAAAGATGATTGAGCAAAGAGATGTTAGAGGAGCATAAACAACAACCTAAAATATACATCCTAGTAGGAATACGCTGAGATAGTGTTTGATGGCTAAGGAGGTAGAAGCAAATGACCACACTCGTGAGTTAATAATAAGTCTTGGCTATTGGAGATATGCTTAAAGCTTATATTTTTGGGGTTCATAGGAATATAAAATCGATGTACAACTTTGATTGACTTATGAGTTAGTATTACCAACGAAGATGTCTTAGATTCCTAATGTGATATATGTGAGTATGTTAAGAAATATTGATATGATATGATATTGGTGTTATTGACACAAGAAGTGGAAAATTGTGAGTAATCTGAGATATATATATTGAGAATTTAGTTAAGAAAGTGAATGATTAAATAAGTGATTGAAAGACCGAGTGGGTCTATTGACTATAGTCATTTAGAAGAAACTATGCGAGTGAAGAAGTTACTTAGGAGACTGAGGAAAGCATAAGACATCATTTCCTCCATTTGTTTGATCACTCGGTAAGAATTTCGTCCTCAAAATTCTTTAAGGAGGGAGAGTTGTTGGACCCCGAACATTTCTTGAAAGTTAGAACTATTAAATGAGAAATTATTGGTGATTATTCATATGTAAAGGAAAGAAGAATTCTAGGTAAGAAATGGTTTAGGTACAAGATAGGTTATAGGTGAAATCTTAGAAGTCAAAAGCTGGAAAATGTAGTTGAAACATGTTCATTAAGTATGTTTAAGTGTTTTAGCCATAACTTTTTCTTTGGTTATCCAAATGAGATAATTTTTTATTTGAAGTAAACTAGGGATATAGGACTACAAATTTTATGATGAAATCGAGTTTTAATTCAGTCTCTAAGAATACCAATTTTTGGATGGAAGTCGAGCATAGAATATTATTTCAGTATAAGAACAGTTCAGAAATGTTTGGGGTATAACTTTCAGATTACCAAACCAAATTGAATGCTTTTGGTGTCATTAGAATATTTAGACAATGAGGAACATTTTTCTAGTAGGAAGTGTTATCAAATTCCTTCAATTTTTCCATGATCATTAGTTAAGGAGTTAGAAGTATAAGATGTTAGTTATAAAGACAAAAGAAGGATAAATATGGAATGACTAGTTAAATGAGGGGCAAAATGGGAAAGACAACAAAAATGTTGTCCTAAAAATTGAAGAAGAAGAGAGAATGTTGTGAGTGTGAAGAAGAGAAGAGAAGAGAAAACGGGAGAGAAAGAAGAGAAGAGAAGAAAAAAATCGAAGAAGCTAGGGAAGAAGGAGGAAAATCATGGGAAAAAGAAGAAATCAAGCTTCTTAAGGTAAGTAATAATCTTTTCTTCTTACTTTATTAAAGAAATGGATTGTGTTTAGAATGAAGGAGTAGAGAGAGAAAGGGGTTTTGTGCTGGAAGATGATTTAAGAGAACCCATTGATTTTTTGGGTTTCTAAACTAGGTATTGGATTTTCTAACCTAGAGGGATTATGGGAGTTTAGATTTGAGCTTGATTTGTGTTAATTTCATTTGTTGTGATTTTGAAGTTTTAGGGATTTTATTGAATTAGAATTGAATGGGAGATTGGTTTGTTTTAGGAAATCAAGAGAAACCCTATCCAAAAGCAAGAGGAATGGAACATTTGAGTTTGGATTTTCACGAGAAAATGAGGTGGGTTCATGTTTATAATTGAATAATGAGTCAATAAAGTTTTTCCAAATCAAGAGAATAAAAATGATTTGAATTACTTCATAAATGTGAATGTATTGCTTTTAAATGATTTAAAGAATTTGCTTTTATGTGTGTACATGCTTAATTGATTTGGTTTAAATTGTTTTGAATGTGGGTAATATGTTTATAGTTGTTGTGTGATGGGTAAGTGCCCTACTTGTGTGTTTATGCTTAAATTGCATGAATTTGAATTGTTGTGAAGATTTGAAAATGTATGATGAATTATGACCATGTTATACCTTGAAAAAGGTTATGACATTTTGAATTGAATGAAAAGAAAAAAAGCATGAAAATATGAGAATATGATAAAATGAAAGAAGCATGAGAGTACAAATTTGTGATTGACTAAATTGAACTTAAATTTGTTTGTGATTGGGCAAGAGAGGAATCTGTTTCGTTAGTCACATGTACGTTGACCCATAGCCTTCTCCCGACTGCCTGCTTGAGGTCACAAGATCTTGAGAATTCGGACTCGTTTTGTTCACGGAGTAAACTTTGTTTTCTCTATTTCGTTCACGGAACTCTCGCGCCATTTGTTGTGCATTGCATATGTGAATTGTCAAGTTGATGCATACATGATTTGTATTATTGTGAATTGGCTGAGAACTATGTTTTTCTTGAATTTAATAAGAATTTTCTATGACAAATGAATAATTTCAATGGTTTTGCTTGTTATCGATTATAAACTGCTACCCACAAGCTTTTAAGCTCACCCTCACTCTCCTTCCTCTCTTTAGGTGAAGAAAATGAGATCGAGTAACCAAGAGAGGGGGCATCATTCTATTTGTGCAATGTTTCTGTATATTAAATTAGATTTTGTAAAAGTGAGACTTTAGGTGCATTTTGAGAATTATTGGATTTGGTATCTTTTGTATTTTGGATTTCGATCTCGATAATGTAATGTGGCTTGGAATGCCATTAAAGCTTTGTAAACTCCTATTTTGTTGTTAATGAAATATGAATTGCGTATGGGTGTTGTTGAGTTGGAATTAGATATACTTGAAGAAGTTATCCACTTGAGTTGATGAACTTTGAACATGAATTGTTGTTGCTTATAAGTGAGATATTATGGAAAAAGGAAAGATAGGATTTTTATGAATGATGCAAATTAGTTGTAAGGGATAAGTCAAATGAGTAGCGATTAGGGAGTTTAATGAAGTGAAGCTGGTAGTTGAATGGTTATGCTCATGACTTCCAAGTTGTACATTGCAATTTTAAGTTTCTCATAAGGGTAAAATTGGGTTTTTGACTTCAGTGGAAAATCTGAATTGATCTAGGCTGAATTAGACAAAGTTGTATTCTTGAAAGTTGTAACCTATCTTTCTATCTTTCTATTGATATAAAGTATAAAATTTTTTGACAATGGAGTTGAGGGATATGATCATTAGAAATTTGTGATGCTGTTTAGGATGGACTTTCAGTTCAACTATATTGATTTGGAATTTTAACCCTTATAGAGGCAAATTTATTTTTTAAGTCTGCATGGAAGTTGTAGGTCTAGAAGTCCTCTTCAAAAAGCTCTTTGAATGACCTTAATCCGATATGTTTAGTGAAAGTTATGCCCTTTTTACAAAGATAGGTTGGAAGAAGAAAAGAGAAAAGAAGGAGTCGCGATCGCGACGGGACTCTGCAGAGCGATCGCGGTTGCGATCATGCTCCCCCAACCTGAACATGTTCCACTCTTTTGACCATAGCTTTGTAGTCCGACCTCCAAATGATCTGATTTTCAAAGCATTAGATTCCTAACACATTCCTCTATCGCTCCACAAACATTTATACCTTTTGGTATTAATTTGAAAGAGATTGATTGAATCAAAGTAGGGATCGGTTGGAAGAGTATGATTTGGATATTTTTACTGAAAATGCTTCAGTATTTTGGTGATATCTTGACCTGTAGAGCTCCAAATGCAATGATTATTGTCTCTAAATAAACTAGAGACATAGAGCCACAAATGATATGAAGTAATCAAATTTTAATTCGGTCCCTAAGACTTTCAATTTCTGGAGTAAAGTTGGGTATAGTGTACTATTTTAGCTTAATAACAGTCCGAAAGTGTTTGGGCCATAACTTCCAAATTTCTGAACCAAATAGAATGATTTTGGTGTCTTTAGAAACTTAAGACAATGGGAAACAAATATTTTGAAGAAGTCAAATTGAAATTCCAATTGGAAGTTTTCCAAAATCTGTTATGAAATAGAAGAATGAGTTTGCTCACGTTTTGTGACTCCGAATATTGGGCTCCGGAAACGGGGTCCAACAATGATGGGGAAGATTAAGAAGAGTGGCATAGGGTCAGAATTGGAGGAAGAGGTGGACAAAATGATAGAGGGAGAGGAAGAGGCTATAGAGGCCGAGGCAATGCAAGGGGAGTAGATAGGGCCGAGGGTGTGGATAGAAACTTGAGTAGTATCAAGATGAAAATACCATCTTTCTAAGGTAAGAATGATCTAGAAGCTTACTTAGAACAGGAAAGAAAGGTGGAGATGATTTTTGAATGCCATAACTATTCTGAGGAGAGGAAGGTGAAGCTTGCTACTATAGAATTTCATGATTATGCACTTATTTGGTGGGATCATCTCGTTTTGAATAGAAGAAGGAATGGAGAGGATCCTTGATACGGAAACCCCCTAATCCTATTGAATCAAAATTCCAATCTTTCTATTCTAAGAACATGCTAGTTCAAACTCCAATTATACGAAATTAAGACCCAAACCCAAAGAAATTTGAAGAATTGAACACGCCACAAGTGATTACCTTGATAAGTGATACAATCCTTGAAGTAACAATAAGAAGAACATACCTTACTTGAAGAGAATATCTCTCAATTTCGTTAATCAACCAAATCTAATGTTTACAAGGATAAAATAAGGTATTT
>JANIJH010000008.1:57707051-57718234 GCA_024520975.1 Erythroxylum areolatum | reverse complement strand
ACATATAACATTCCAGCTGGTGGATAAGAGAACGTGGAAGCTTGACCTGGAAGCGACAAAAAAAAAAGCAAGAGGATTAATGTGGGAACTCAACTTTGTCACTGACTAAACATACATCCATTAAACATACACTCTCCATTCATAAGTTAGCAACTGTTGGAGACAAAAGAGCACTCATGCTACACTCATCATTCACATATTCTCTCCACTAACAATCGAAGCAACTAGTGGCATCATGCATGAAGCAGCTGGTGGCATCATGAAGATGTGACAGCTGGGGAGAAATAGAAGAGATTATCATGGAGGCTGGTGAAAGGAGACACAAGGCAGTAGTTCACGCAAACTTGGAGCATTGACCAAGACGTTTTTCAATCCTAGCAGCCACGGTTTTGTTGGGATTTAATTTATCTTTATTCCTTATTTGTTTAGTGTGTGGATTTAATCAATGTAAACATATATTATGACCATGATTTATGTTACATTGAAGAATATGTGTGAGTAAGTTTTTTTCTTTTCGATTAAGGTTAAGGTTGATATTGGATTAGGATAATTTTTGTGGTAATGATTTTTGCTTGATTTAATGCATATTTAGTCTTAATTTAGCTTGATCACCTAGATTAAGACCTTAGATGATTGAATGCCACAATCAATGGCATTTAATTTGTCAGAAAATTAATTAAGCGACATACTTGAGACTAAAGTGTAGACCAACCTTAGGATCTTGTGTGAGGATACCTAGAATTAATGAATTTAATTTTATGCTTCTTGTATTTAATGCCTTTTATTCTGAATTATCTATGAATCAAGTGGGTGACTCGGATTTAAAAGAAAAGGAAATTCCCATGAACATTAGGTTCGACTTGCTTAAGTGAAGTAATGCCTAAATCAATCCACCGTTACAATTTTTAGTGTCCAATCCAATTGAAATCTGATACCTTAACTGATTTTTGTCATTTGATTAAATCTAGTCGTTTTAATTTATACCTTGCATTTTTCATATTTTCTTAATTTGCTTACTTGATTTTATTTTATTTTTAATTCAATCAATTCTTGATCGTCTGAGTAATTTTTCATCGTTTCATTTAATTGTCTTACGTGTTGGAAATTTTCCCTTGGGTATGATATCCGGTTCTTACCATTTTATATTACTTGTCGACGGGGTGCACTTGCCTCTAATTGGTCTAGATAGAATTTAATTTATATTTTTTGTTTAGACCGCAATATCGAATGCCCGTTTGCATGCATCGTAGAAAACAAATTTGACATCCTTTACCAAAAGCTTAATGCGACAATCTTCAAAAATCCTTGATGAAGCTTCAATAAAACCTGTGTGACTAAGGAAAGAACGAACATCCCTCACACATGAGGGGTAAGGAAAAGATAAAATAATATCATTTTTTGCTTTATCTTCCTCTATCGACCTTTAAACCACATGAAGAAACCATATACCCTATCAAAAGCTTTGGTTTGAGTAGGAATAAGAGAAACTGAATCTAACTTGTTCCTAGAATTTTTTGTATTATTCTATCTAGAAAGATGCAAAGAAATAGAATCTATTTTTCCTTTAAAAGTTTCAGTCATATTCTATTTAGAAAGGAGTTGAGAAAGAGAATCTGTTTTAGTGTTGGGAACCACAGCCATGGGCTGTTTAACATCGTTAGGTTGTGTCTCAAGTTCCTCTTCCTCATCCAAGGTAATCCCCTTCTTTTTTGCTCAACAAGAGCCCTTCTGCATTGAAGCTCAACAGCTTAGGCAGATTCCTTGGGATGTAAGGCTTGAGAGGGTAGCCTGCCACTATTTTGCACATCGAGTCTACTCATTGAGGATGCATTTTAGCCCACTTGTTTATCTAGATTTTGGACACTAGCATCTATTTTCTACTAAAAAGATAAGAAATTTACTGCATTGCAATAGTGCTAGTAGCCATATTTTACAAGTTCCTTCAAATCAGAAATTTCAAAATTAGAAGTAGAAGAAGGAACCGAATTCTTAGGATTTGTCCTTGAGGCATAGGTTTTGATTTTGCTAGAAACTAGGGGGTATTGGTGCTCTTCCTCCATTGTTCATCGGCTATTATGGGTTTTCATAACAGAAATTCAGATGGTTAGGCCATCCTGAATTGTACGTTGACAAGAATAGATCATATTTACGCTACAAATGCTCCATGTCTTGCCTTGCTAAATATTACCACTCATCGTAGCATGCATTAGAGAGGTTAGATCATCAACTTTATTTTCTAATGAAACACTACTTACCTCACTGACTTGTTTCACGTGGAATTCCCCTCGTGGCATCAATGATATTTCTATCTTGCGGTGTCAATCCCTCATAGAAGTATTAAATAAGAAGCTAATCTAGAATTTGGTGGTGGGGGCATTGTAAGCACAGCTTCTCGAACCTTTCCCAATACTCAAAGAATGTCTCACTATGCATCTGTTTTATGCCACAAATTTCCTTCAAAATATTTGCAGCTCATGAAGCGAGGAAGTACTTCTCCTAAAATATGCACTTCAAATCGTTCCATTGTGCCACCGAACTAGGGAGAATCGAAAACAACCACTCTTTGTCTAAACCCTTCTATAAGAAAGGAAGCTTTTAGTTTAACCAAATTCTCATCCACCCCTTGCGGTTTCATTCCATGGCATACCATGTGAAACTCCTTGAGGTGCGTATATGGGTCTTCTCCTATGAAACCATTAAAACAAGGCAAAAAATGTATAAAACCAAATTTTAATTCAAAATTAGCTTGCTCTGCATTGATACACAGAAGCTGACTGTCAAAGTTAGAAGTAGCAAGCTCCTTCAACGTTCTATGTAGATTGATTGCCATTTTCGTGAATTTTGTTTATGAATGATCCAAATTCTAGAAAAGGTGTGCAAAACTTGAAAGTTCTTCTTCCTTCACTTTGCGCAAAGTGCATGGATCAAGGAGGAATGATCGTGAAATTGTGCGATTGATGAAGAATTCATCTGAAAGTTCTTTCTCATAGCTATTAGACATGCAACCTACAAAACAAACACAAAAACAACGAAAATAAGCTAGAAAACATGTTAGCAAATCATTAAAAAGATTACCAATAATGGTGCCAAATTTTGACAATAATTCATTACCCTTGCAAATTAACCCTACATGAATTACAAGTAGTATATGGAAGTAAGGTTCGTTCCCTCGAAGATCTTATATTGGGATGTTAACTATCGTTACGCTTGTCAACCTCAGACACAAAAACATAAATGAAACAAAAAATCTAAAATCTAAAATCTAAAATGCAATCTAACCTAAATGATTCTTAATCAAATGCAAGCCACTACTAAACTAGAAAACATAAACAACTAATAGAAATCAGAATTTAAAAGAGAATATGACGCGAACAAAATAAGATTTGGCGCAAACAAAACTCAAAGAAATTAACTCAATTAAACTAAAATTAGTTTATAAAATAAGTAAATAAGGGGTTTTCATCTTGGAAATTCAGAATTTAAAGAACACGAAATTAAATAAGTGTTAAATCAAAATTCAGAAGAAATTAGAATTGAAAGATTAGGATAAAAACGGAATTACGGAAACTTCAATTGAAAAGGATTTTACCAACAAAACTAATTCATTCATTCATTGAACTCTATGAATTATTTATGTACTGCGTGGATAGAATCAAGGATCACCAACTTACTAATTTTATGCTTCTTAACTACTAAGTAAACAAATCTTCGTAAACAATCATAGGGTTTATAATCACTAATCCACCTAAGTTGCGTACGAGCATTACGATAGTTGGTTTAATTATCTTGCCTTAAAATCCTCGACAACTACTATCATCAGTTTAAGACAAAGTTCCAATTCTCTTAGGATAGGTTTGACAACTACTATTAACAACCTAGCTATAAATTAAATAATCTAGCTACTACTACCATCAATTAATCAAATAGCATCCAAAAATCCCTTATAATCCTTAATTTCGGATTGTGAGATTTACGAGTTCAAATTAGCCATTAAACGAACAGAATTCAAACACATGTTTGCAACACACAAACATAAAAATCAATTAAGATTAAATCCTCATTAATTAAAATTGATTCGAAGGGTACTACCCTTTACAATTGAATTAAAAGCTTAGCCATACATACCTTGTACAATTCAGTTACCACCCAATTCTCCAAGGAAATTGCGTCTAAAATAGAAAAGAAGAGAAGATGGATTTTGGCTAGGAATTGAAAGAACTACCTAGAGGAGGCTAACCGTAAACCTAGAGACAAAAGTCGATTTTATATGAATTACAATGATGAGGAGGCTAACCTAATTTAGAGACAAAGAAGGAAAAAAATTCCTACCTAAACCGGAATTGGAAAATGTGGCAAAAACTCATCAGTGTAGGCCTAGCCAGCCATCCCAAATGGCTTGGCTTGATGAGGTGGACATCCAATCATCTTTAATTATCCAATGGATTAATGCCATGTTATCCATGTGCTCTAAAAATTAACTAAAGTCCTATTGAATTTGAACTGCATTTCTGACAATATACCAGGGTCCATTTTGATAGTGCGTAATAACCAAACGGTGACGATTCAGGAGCTTCAATTTTATTAGTAGGTTTATATTTATGTTAGCTTTTAATCTGAGACTTGAATCATTGAATTCTACCATCTGAGTCAAAAGTTATGATTGAAACATCGTCGAAAGATAATTCTAGCGATCAGAATTCTGACACAACCTTTGGAAAAAAATTTCACCTAATTTCTAGTTTAGAAAAATCTGCAATTGTTCCAAACAAATCTGTCAAAAATTTAAGTATGAAATTTCAAAACCAATCTCGAGATAAAAATTCCACAATTACTAGAGGTCAAGTCTGCCAGAAATCTAAAAATAGTGCAATTTGAGTCTATTTGTTTCATTTATGCATTTTACGTCAACAAAACCTGAATAACGCTAAAACATGATAAACAAGCTATAGATGAACGTAAAATGACAACTGACTCTTAATTAAGTCATAAAGATATGTTAAAATATGAGTGTATCAAAGGGCTTAAGATCTAATTGGATGTGTGGGCTTTTTATTAGTTACGAGATAGCCAATTCCATAATTCAATTAGGGTTTATAATTTAAGGTTTAATAATTATAACTCAAGAGAGAGTAATCTACCCTTTAAAAGTCTAAGACCGATACCGAATTAACTCAAAAGTAATCATGCTAGTAATTGATGATAGGATAAACCCCCTTCTCATAATCGATTAACCTTCCTTGTGTGATTTTTTATTATTCATTGGTGGTGCTCAATTTTGATTTCTTTATGTTAATTTTACAATTTCATTTTTAGTCAATCCATATTTGCTTATTTACTTTTCTGTTTAGCTTTTCTTTTCATTTTAATTATCCTTTAGGCTTTATACAACTTAGAATTCAATTAGTTCACTAACTCCTTGAGGAATCAGCACCTTATATACTACATTCACGACCCGTGTACTTGTAGTATATTGAGTGATAAGAAATTATAAAACTTGCCCACTCGAGTTGGTGAATTTTTCTGAATTATTTTTAAGTCAAATTATGAAATCCTCTTTGGAGAGGTTAAGTCTCTTATTAAAGAGATGAGTCAATCCTTAGTACACACTTGCCCACTCGAGTTGGTGAATTTTTCTGAATTATGTTTAAGTCAAATTATGAAATCCTCTTTGGAGAGGTTAAGTCTCTTATTAAAGAGATGAGTCAATCCTTAGTACACACAACACCACCTATCTTCCTTGATGACTCTTTTAACTTTAGCATTTGTAAAATCATTAATTGCATAGAGGGAAAAGTTAGAAGTAAGTACAAGGGACTCAAGTTTGATAAATTATAAAACCAGAAGCGAGTAGATTTTCCATTGCCAATCTTAGCTTTCATCTCCTTAGAAAAAAGCTATATATGTTTTAACAATTGACTAATAGTCTAAGAGGTGTCAAGTTTAAGTTTTATAATCTAAAATTTATTACCCTTTAAATACTCCTTATGAGTCCATTTAACCCACAAAATCTCACAGCCATTGAATAATCTCCAAATTCTTTTGTCCATGAGCACCTCATTTGTAGTTATAAAGAATTTTATACCTAACCCACTGTGGTTTTTAAGGATACAAACATTTTATCATCTAACTTTAAGAGCATGTTTAAAGAGAGCTAAACTACCCTATAGAAAGTTTATAAGGAGTTTTTCAATTACCTTGATAAGATTGAGAGATAAGAATAGGTGTGAGTTCTAATAAACATGCATGTTAACAAACTCATGCTAGCATAAGAGATGAATTTTTTCTTCCAGCTATTAATTCTCTTTAATACGGAATCAAAAAGAGGGGCATAATCATTAAAGGTTGCTCTAGAGGTCGAGATGGGAATGTCTAAATGTTAAAAGAGGCATTATAAAGTTGAAGCCTAGGTAATATAGCCAACTCTTGATTTAGATCACCTATACAACATAAAACAAAAGGTTGACTATTGTTTCTATTGACTGAGAGTCCAAAGCCATTAGTGAAGCTTTTTAGGGATCTTATGAGGGTCATTATTGATTCTTTATGAATTTTACATAACAGAATTAAATCATCAACAGTAGATAAGTTGAAAAGCTTCAAGTTCTTACATTTATGATAATATGTAAAAGGTATGCCTTAAGCAATGTTGAAGGAGATAAGTGTAGTTAATACTTCAATAGAGATAGTAAAGATGTAAGGTGAGATGGGATCACTTTTTTTGATCCCTTTATCACCTTTAATCATACGTTTAGCTTATCCACTCATAAGAACATTGTATAATGTCGTAGAAATACGCAGATCCATTTGATAAGCCTAAGAGGAAAGACAAATGCTTGAGAGGTAGTAAAGAATGAATTTCCAAATTACAGTGTGAAAGGCCTTGAAGAAATCAATCTTTAAATGGATTTCTTGTTGATAAATTTAGAAAAACTCTTGAAATATTAGTATATTGTCACCAATATTATGACCTGGGATGAAAGCACACTAAAATAAATTAATTGATCCACTAATAAAAGCTTTTAGTGTCAAAGCCAATATCTTAAAGATAACTTTGTATACTATGTTGCAGCATGTAATGGGCTTATAGTTATAGAAGGAGGAAGGTTTAAGAACTTTAGGCATAAGACAAATGAAAGTCTTGTTAAACGCCTTAAGCAAGGTCCCTAAAGTAAAAAATTCTTTCATGGCACTCAAACTTGATCTCTCAATAGGCTTTAGAACCTTTGAAAGAAGAAGGTATTGAATCCATCTGGGTGTATACCAAAGATGGTTTTATGAATTTCCAAATTAGGGATAAAAGAGATAAGAAGTTTCATATGATCTTGTGTTAGGTATGGGGTAATAAATTTATTCAAATTTTAAAGTGTATAAGAAAAACCAACATGTGCCCAAAAAAATATTAAAATGATTAAATGCCATTTTATTAAGAAGATTTTAATCCTAATAAGGCACCTTATTAGCATTAAGAATACGATAAATTTTGTTAGTATGTCTTCTAGTTTGGATGGCTATGAAGAAATATATAGAACTTGAGTCACTTTCTCTTAGTAAAAGATTTTATCTTTCTATATGACCAGGAAGTTCTAAACTTCAAAGTTAGAAAGGTAGTTGTGTAGCCTACTTTTCTCTAGTTACTTCAGACTTATATCATGAGGGTTTACATGCTTATTTTCTTGGACAATCAAAAGTTTAATCCGAGAGGAATGGATAGTGAAGATTAAGCCATTCTTATAGTGATTGTTGTGTAACACTTTTAACTCTTCCCTTATCAATTATAACTTTGTCATAAGTTTATAGGCTTTATAGCCTACCATTAGAGTAGATTGACGACCTTTAACCAAGGTTAACTCATACATGAGAAACATTAAAAAGACCAAAGACATTGGGAAAAACTAGCTTCCAATTTGAATTAGTAAGGCCTTTATCTATTTTGTTTTCCTATTCAAGGAATTACCTTATTCTCCATTTGTCCAAATGAAGTAATTAACTATGAGAATAAGTTATGTGACACCAATGTTACGCAAACAAGATTTGAAATCCTCATTAATTAGCTTAGCGAGCTCCTTAAGAAAAAAATATACAGTTGAAGCCGCTCATCACTAACTAAGGGCTATAGCTAGACAAAGCTAAATTTTTCATATCAATATATAATCTTCTCCTTTAAAAAGTAAAGTTTGAAGCATATATGAAAGTAATATTGATCACTTCCTTCAATAAATGGAATTGAAGCCTCACGTGCATGAACTGGTCCAAGTGATACGAGTTTGCAGTATGAGAATTTCATGCCTAAAAGTCATAACAATTCTCCAATGAAATGAGATGAATTGTCTAAAATAGTTTGTCATTAAATTCGAAATAATCACAATCTCTTAGTAAAAGTATGCTCCTTTATTTTTGTCCTAAAAAACCAATGATTAAAGGCTTTTAATCCATAATATAATCATGCATGGCCCATTGTTTTTTTGTGGTAATTTAGGCCCCTCATTCATAAAATAATCACTAAATAGAAGGAGATTGTGAGCCCTTCCCTTTTTGGAAGTCCATTTCACCTTTATTATAAATCCTAATATCTTATATCCTCTTCATAATAGTTATCTACTAATCTAGGTATAAAGGTTTGCCTACTGAGTTTGCAAGATAACTAAGTCTAGTAGTGGACTAAAACTCCATTAATGTGCCAAAGCCTTAATTTAATTATTTTAGTATATTGATCTTATTAGATAATCTAAACAAGAACGATGTCATCTAAACCTTATTTCTTCAAGTTATTTATAGCATATCAATTGCATGTAAGGAAAAGAAAATCTAATATTAATTAAAAATTCTACTCATTTGCTTGACCACTTAAATGCATCATCTTTAAGAACATCAACTGGAGGAGAAATAATGGGGTTGTCTCTGGGAGATAGGGATATGTACCTTAACTTTTTAAAAGTGGAGATATCACTCATTACCTAGTTCCATGTTTTTTGGCAACTATAGGAGCAAGATCTAAAGCTATAAGAGAAAAGGTTGAGGTAAAGGAAAGGTTAAAAGCAAAATAAGAAATATAAATTACATGCTTCAGAGAGGAACATAGGGCCTACAAAAGCTTTGTAGGGATTACACAGGAATAGGAATAAAGGTTAAAGGATCCACTAAAGAAGGAGCTAAAGTTGAGGGAACAAAGAATGCAAGTTTAAAAAATAAAGGACTTTAGAGGAACAGGAAATAGAGAATGTAAGAGTGGCTGCACTAAAAGAGTTAGGAAATAATATGGTAGACCATGGAAAAGGTTGGAGGTATATTATAAGTGAGGTTCAAGTAAGAGTTTTAAGCTTAGGAGTGGTGAAAGAGAGGAAGGAAATGAGGCTGAGGAACTACAAAAGGAGAGGGGAGAAAAGCAAGAAGGTGAAAAGAAAAGAAAAGCATTACTTAACCCCTTAGGCCAAAGGAGGAGCCTAGTTTGATTACCAAATGGGAAAGGAATCATAAATTGGTATATGTGAGAAAACACTCATGCAAGATCATTAACTAGGATAGGAAACTCAGGTTTCGAATAGAAGAGAAACTTAAGTGGAGAAGAAAAAACAGAGCATTCAATCAAGACGAAAGAGAGGAGAGGATTTTCCTTGTTCAAAATTGAAATTTTGTGCTCACTCTTATAATTAATCTAAGTTTATACAAATATTTTTTAAATTTTAATTAAAAATTAATTTTAGTATTAATCTTACTCTAATTAAGTTAAATAATTATTTTAATTTTGAAATTGATTTAAAGTTTTAATCCATGACTAAGAGTTAGGTTTGTTCTATTCAAGTTCGAAACATAATATAATAACTATATTCAAACTAAATATTAACTTAACCTAAAAACCAAACAAACCATATTTCATTTTTAGATTACACTAACCCGAAAATCAAATAATCTAAAATTTTCAAGTTTTAAGTTACCATAACCTAGTAACGAAACATGGTTTCTTTTCTTTAAGAAGTATAGCCATCATTTGCCTCCTAACCTAATCACCAATCGACATCTTATGTCGTCACACTAATAACTTCCATCGATAACAGAAGAACAAGCAACCACCACATACAGAGGAGTGGTTAAGCCATATGTCATGGACAAATAGTTAGCTATATTCATGGTCGTATCATCGAGTTCATGCCACAGAAACCACCACGTACATCTACAACACTAACAATCATCGTATGTCACTAAGAGCATGTCGTCACCATCTTAATCATTTGTTCTCACACCAAAAGAGTTGTGAAGAATTCACAACCTAAATTTCAATTGAATTAGGTGAAAAATAGAAAATAGAAACACAAATAAGAAAGAGACCAAATCCCCTTCAAGTTCTTAGACTTCTTAAATCAATATTAATTAAGAATAAAAGAATATCCCTTGAAGTAAAAAATTATATATTAATAACTTAACTATCCTCGTGTAACTTATGTAATATTTAATAATAACTAAATGAATTATTTTTTAATTAGGATAGATCTTAAGTAATATTAAAATAATGATATTTTTATATACGATATTGTAAAGATCCCAATTAAAACGTCACTTATACAATTATTAAAATAAATATTTTTACAGATACATAAATAATATTTTATATAAAATGCTTATGTCAAGTTATTTAAGTAGACTTTTTTACCGATTAATCACATATTTATTTATATATATCTATATTCAATTATGGGATCGAATTTACTTCGAAAATAAATATATAAAAATGATAAGTTTTTTGCTTTATTTTTTTTTAATTTTGAATCATGATTACGAACGGATTAAAATAATATATAATTGTAATATAAATCTCATAATTATAGATATGGTCTTACTATAATTTTAATTAAAAATTATATTTATCTTATAAATTTTATTTTGCAAGTTAATTAATTAAATATATATGGTACAATAAATATACGATTAAGTGACTGTCTCATTAGATAAACTAAGAAAAACAAATAGAGAACGAGAAAGGGCTCAATAAGTTCAGATTTTCGGTAATTTCATCCATCTGCTCTCAGTTTTGTTGATGATCCCATCACTGACGTTTGTGATGTCTAGAAGTTTTCAAAAGTAAAACAAAAGTCATATGGCTCAAACTGCTGACGTTGATTACATTCCACTCAAATAATTACACGAAAATAGGCTCTTCTTACCTAGGAGATATCCTACAAGATAACGAG
>JANIJH010000008.1:57622345-57632959 GCA_024520975.1 Erythroxylum areolatum | reverse complement strand
CTAACTATCAAATTTAAAATAGGATAAACTTATCTTATCTTCTAAAAGATAAATTTATCTCCTAGAAGATAATCTCCAAAGCTAACAGACTTAACTAAAAATAAAGATAAATAATTATCCAACAATAATATCTCTACATTGATAATGATAAAGAAATTTTTCGTTGCACTCTACCAAGTATAGAGATCATTCTGGAAAGTCCTTCTATAGCTAAGGTGAAAAGGAAAGGGGATAATGAATCCCCTTACCTTATCCCTCTAGCACTTCTGAAAGAGATAGATGGTATACCATTAATCAACACATTGAAAGATGTAGTTTGAATGCATTCCATTATCCAATTATGAAACTTCAATAGCAACCCTATTGCTAGCAAGCAATCATGAATGTACCTCCAATTGATGGTATCATAAGCTTTGAAAAAATCAATTTTCATGAAACAACTTTTAATCCTCTTACCTATTTGGTATTCCTTTAGCAACTCCTAAAGAATAAGAATATTGTCACTAATATTCATATCTAGTAAAAATGCCCCTTGTGCAGGATTTATGATTTCTTTCAAAGCAACTTTAAGCCTCATAGATAGTAACTTGGCAGTCACCTTATACACTGTTATGCAACAGGATATAGGTTTAAACTCTAAAATGAAAGATGGATTGAGCTTCTTAGGAGTTAGATAAATGTATGAGTGATTCACCTCCATCAACAATCTATTAGATGAGAAAATTTCCAAGACTGCCTCGGTAAATAATGGCCCTGTTCTGCCCCAAGTTTTCTTGAAAACAAAGCTGTAAAACCATCTAGGCTTGGTGCTTTTGAAGGATGTAAGCTGAAAGGAGTTCTTTAACTTCCTGTGGAGTAAATGAGGAAGTTAAAGCATCATTCAACTGCTGATTATTAGGCACTTCAAACACATCTTTAACAGAAAAGCCTTGCTGCTCATTGTCTATCTCACCCATTAACCTTTGAAAATAATTCCTAGCAAAGCTGCTCAGCTCTGACTGGTCAGTGATAGGGTTACCCTAATTATCCTTCAATTCAATAACGGTTTATTGGTTCCTCCTTACCATAAGTGAAGCATGAAAGTATTTGAAATTGTTATCACCATCTTTAAGCCAATTCAATTTAGCCTTCTGCTTTAAAATGGAATTTTAAAGTGTCAACTCCTCTTGATATTCCTTCAGTCTCCTGATTTCAACATTTTTAAGTTATGAGTTTTGGGGATGATTGTAGCAGTCCTCCTTAGCTACTGCCAACTGGATCTTCAGAATGTTGAAATCAGGAGACTCCTTAGCTACTGTGATTTTTCATTGTAACAAACTCCTTGGTTACTGCTTTAACTGCTTTTAGCTTTTGCCCCAATTGTTAACTTTTGTAACTGTGCACTTCAATGCTCCAACATCTACTAATCATCTCCATGAAACTCTCTATTTGCATAACCCCATTAAAGAATCCAAATGGAGTTCCTTGTCGACCTTGTTCTGTCATCTATTGGATAAAGATGTAGGAATTGATTCTCTCCAAAATAAACATATGACTTCAGAAAATTGCACATCCAGCCATGATCCACTACTGCCCTATCAAGTTTCTTCCTAATTAAAGCATCTCCTTATTGCTTAATTGTCCAAGTGAACAATCTTCCTGTGGCCCTTAAATCCAACAAGTGAATCCTTTAGAATAACTGAGTCAATTCTCTGCTAGCCCCCATCTTATACTTGGTTCCACCCTCAACTTCATTTGCACTCAAAGAACAATTGAAATCCCTAATAACCATCTAAGGATTTTGTACTCTATTTTGTATATATTCAAATTCAGACCACAAATCCTCCATTTAGAAAGCGAAATTAGAAGCATAAAGAAGAGTAACTTCAAATTCAGTGGACTGACCTTTAATTTGGCAAAGCAAGTGTATGTATTGATCATTTATGCGAGTGGATTTGACCTCTAGAAGCTTTGAATTGCACAAACAGGTTATACGACCATTGTAGTGGTAATTGCTAGTAATTGACAACAAATTAGCTCCCAAAAATTTCAGTCCAACCTGTGCGAGAGGAGCTTTAATTTTAGTCTCCCAGAGACCCACCAGCATAGGTTTCTTCGCTAGCACCATCTCTTTCACCATGGACTATTTTAGAGGGTCATTTAGCCCTCTAGTATTCCATACTAGAAGTGTCATCTAAGAGGAGATCCCTTTTAAGTTTGCTTTTGCCCTTCCTCCTAGCAGATCTTCTTCTTGACTTAGATGAGCTGTCTTTAAAATCGTCTGCTCCCTCCTTTGTCTGTGTAATTAACTATTGTAGGTTTCCTTTCTGTGTTTCATTTACTAGTTGGTCCAACATTTCAATTGTAGTGCCACTTTTTTCCTCTAATTCATATCTGGTAGTTTCACTATCAATCTGCATTTTACAAATGGCTACAACTGCTTTACTGCTAGACTCCAACCTTCATTTCACTACACTGCTAACAGCTTCTAGCATAACCACCTATTCTGGAGTATCTCCTGCAATCTTCTCATTGTGCATTATGGTATTGGTCGCATGCTCCCCATCATCCAAACTACCCGTATGAATTTTATTGCTGCTAATCCCCAGATTGTTTTTCACTATATTACTGTCGGCTTACATCATCACCACCTACATTGCATTATCTACTGCAAACTCCCCATCCTGCACTGTTGTATCTGCTACATTCTCCTCACCACCCAAGCTACCCGTATGCATTTCTTGGCTGCTAGTTCCTATCTTATTTTACACTACACAGCTAGTTACTTCCAACATAACTCCCCACACTCCATTGTCTACTGTAAGCTCTTCGTTTCCCAACCCCCTTGTATTAACTTCTGTTATTGCATTACTTTCTAAGCCCATAATTTCATCCTGCCAACTAGTTGTGAATACTTTACTTGTAGGCACCCATTTCTTGCTAGAAGTGTTTGGCTTCCAAGGATAAGTTACTGCTATCTCCACTTGGACCAACTCTCCTACGTCACCTAACCTTAACACCGATAAAGTCTCAGGCAACACTGCATTTCTTTGAATTTCTACATAGATTTTAGCATACCCTATTCATTCCATATTTGATGTTTGGGTGTCCAAGGACCTAGCTAAATAACTTAAACCCTCCATCGTCCATAACTCAAGAGGTATGCTATGGAATTGAAGCCACAGGGGAAAAACTTCAATGCAACTTCTGTTAAAATCCATCCCTGACCTCCATCTTTGCAGAAACAATGGTTAACCTCCAATATGCCTGGTCCAATTCAAGGATCTCACTAACATTACTTTCTGCCGAAAACTTAAACAAAATTGTCACATCCTCCATTAATAAAGTCTTTTGCAAACCCTTTTTTCCCATCGAGTACTAGCCCAGGCATTAATTAAAAGGAATGCCAGTCTCTTCTTCCAAAACAGATCAACCAAAGCTGAAGACCAAACTTTCTCACCTGCTTTGAGAAGCTCGATGGGTGGGCATACCATGCCATCCTTCATGACCTCTTTGTGGTGCTTAAGTTGAATCTTCTATTGTTGAAGGTGCAATTTGTTTCTCCAAGCCCCGGTACCATGCGCTGACACCAGTAATTGGTGTGGTCCAGTTTCGGGAAGTTTATCGCCATTCCCAGAATCTCCCTTCTTAGGTGTTTGTCGTGATAGTTAAGAGAATTCATTTGGAGACAAGGATGTAGCATTCCCCCCTTTTGAATCCTTCCTAGCCTGTGAAAGGCCAAAACCTCAACCAACAGTATGCTTTCAGAGCACCTAGAAACAAGAGACCACTGAAAGCTAAGTGGAAAAAAAGCGAGGGGTAGTAAGGTCAATTCAGAAGAGAGAGGTCTGTTATTATTAAGAATAGCTACTGAAAGATCACCCAACAACGAACTATTTTAACGGAGGTCAAAAGTTGTTTAGTATTAACTTGATCTTTCTTTCTATCTTCTTTTTTTTTTTTAATTGTAACTTTTATATGAATTTTTTATAATTATTTATTAAAATAAGTCATTCATCTACTAATTTTCATGTAAACTAAAAAAAACACATATAATTTACTGAGTTCAAATTAATATCATCAAATTCATGTTATAAAAATATAATATTATTAGATCGTTTAAAAGAAGAGTCTATAATAAATAAAACATAATAGAATAAAATATAAAATAAAAATTTTATATCACATCTTATTTTATTATGAACAATAAAAATAAAAATTTTCTAATTTAGAAGAACTAGAATAAAAAGTAAAATAATAAATAATTTTTATTTTATTATATTATAAAAAATTTTAAATAATATTATACTATATTACATTATAAATTTTTTTAATAAATTTTTTTAATAAATATATTTTATTCTATTCAATTATAAAACATTTTATTATATTATACGCAACACTGAATTGGAAAATATTAGCCACTACGGAACATTGTTTTCGTTAAACGTTGTGGGAAACAATATGCAAATTTATAATTAGAATTTAGAAAGGTTGGAAGATGCTGAAAATCTATGGTGGTGTCCACCTGTCGGCAGGATGAGAAATCACTATCCTGCATCAGCCACCACCACGCCGCCACGTGGGAAGACAGCAAATACATGTTCCGTCTCTGGTGAGTACTAAACCGACTCCACAGCAATGGCGAAGAAAATGAGATCCTCTCGCAAGAGCCTTTCTTTCTTTCTTTTTCTTCTGTCATATGTATGTATTTTGTAGAATTGTTCAGATAAAAAAAGGTAAAGTGTTGGTGTGGATATGGGTGCGCCGAGCGACGACGCTGTGGTGATCCAGAAAGGGAAGACAGCAGGAGAGCCTCACGTCATCACCGTAAATTGCCCTGACAAGACGAGTCTTGCTTGCGATATTTGCCATACAATTCTCGACTTCGGTCTTTACATTACCAAGGGAGGTGTGCCACGCCAAGGAGTAGGAAGTGAAATGATTTCTTTTGTTTGTCTAATGAAGAAATATCTATTACTATCTAATAGTTGTATGCTTTTCTTTCATTTTGCTTCCTCAAGATTGAATTTTTCTTATCTTCAAGCTCTCGTTATGTTAAAAAGAAACTTGGGATCAAATTTCCCTGTGGAATCCACTTCCTACTCTGTTATTGATTTTGCCTGATAATTCTGACTTTATACTTACTGTTGCTACGTAAGATAATGTAAATGATCAACTTTAATTATTCTTGTTGTTTGTTGCAAAGGTCTTGGTGGAAGTGGTAATCTTCTGTACGTTCTGAACCGAGTTTTGTTGCAGATATTTCAACGGATGGGAAATGGTGCTTCATAATATTGTGGGTGGTCCCTAATTCTCCCTCGGTTATAAGATGGTCGAATTTGAAAAATCGGATTTCATCTGTTTGCCCATCTTGTATCTCGTTTTACTTGAAACAGCAGCCAGGCCAATCCACCTCATCTCCTGTTTATTTGTTGAAGTTCTTTTCTCTTGACAGGAAAGGACTACTGCATGGTAATGGCGGTTCCCGTTGCTTCTGCATTCTTTGGTTTGGTCTGCCAGAGTTTGCACGATTAATTCTAACACAATTCCATGTGCTTGATTTAGATGTTACTCAGGTTCTTTGTGAGCTTGAGCTTACAATTCAAAGGGTCAAAGTTACAACAACACCCGATGGGAGAGTTCTGGACCTCTTCTTCATAACAGATAGCTTGTGAGATCTGTATCTTGTTTCTCTTTCATAATTATGTTAACAGTTTGCAGCTTGTGGTTTAAAACTCGACTTTGGGTTTCACCTGATTTTTTTTATTTTTTTGGTCTGTTATATTGACAATCTCAGTCATTTTAATATTAAGTAGTGAAAAACTTTGTTGTTTGTCACAGGTTTTAATTGTGTCTCATGCATTGCAGCCTTAAATTGGACAATTGTGTTTCTGCATCACTTTTTTGTGAACCAATTTTGATATTAAATTGGTTTTTTTGTTTAGCACTAATGCAAATGTGTAAAAGGACAGTCCTAAAGATTGAGACGTTTTGTTGCATGATTTGCTGGGTCCTATGTTTCCTTCTTCTAATCATTCCCATTCTCCATTTGAATTTTTAGTTTGCTTTATTTTATGAACCTAACAAAGTCTTCAATTGGATTTATTACTAAGCTGCATAATTAGATTATTAGAAATTGTGGTGACTTTGTTACTCTTGGAGTTGTTTCATTTTTGGTACTCTTTCCGTGATGATTTTTCCTTGTGTGCAGACATAGAACATCAGTCATGCGCCTTGTTATGTCATACATTGTCATAGAGCTAAGTTGACCGACAGTCAAATGTATAGGAAGCTAGCAATTCATGAATAAATATGCTGATGTAAATTAATATTATGCTCCTTGTTCACGTTTCAGGGAGCTGCTACACAGCAAAAGCCGACAAGATAAGATACTCGAGCAATTACATGCTGTGTTAGGGGACTCATGTATTAGTTGTGAGCTTCAACTGGCAAGTCTCGAGTATCAGTATCGTCAAGGCCTGCCTTCTTTTTCTCCTCATATTGCAGAAGAATTGTTTCAATGTGAGATTGCAGATAAAGACATCCACTCACAAGCTCTTAGCTCAGATATCGCAAAATTGAAGAATGCAAATGTGATAGTGGACAACTCTTTAAGCCCAGTTCACACATTGTTTCAGATACACTGTGTAGATCACAAGGGTCTACTGTATGATGTGTTGAGGACTCTGAAGGACTGCAATATTCAGGTATTTGTTTCTACATTCCACCATGGCCTTTAATTGAGCTGGACAAGAATCTTTTACCCATTTATGTTGAGATTTTGCTGGTGCATTTTAGCAAACAGGTGTGGTGACCTCCTACATCATGTCATGTTCCTAGTTTACATTCCCTCAATTTCTTGCCTCAAGTGGTCCAAGTTCTAAGTTGGGAAATAAGTAAAACGTAAATGTAAATATGAAAATTGAAAATTTTATTAGGTGGTTTTTAAATTAGGAACAAATTTTAAAGTTTTGATCAAATCTCTAGTTGCTTTCATTACATTGTGCATATAACTTAATACATTGAAATATGAAATCATGTCTTCCTTTCTCCGGCAAAATATTTTTCAGTAAACCTACTCTAGTTTTTAAAATTTTGGTTATTTCATCAATTCAATGGGTGGAATAATTCTTCAGGTAATCACTTTTTGCGTAAAACAAATAATCTTTGTGCAAATTGACCGGTGTCTGATAATTTCAAGGAATTTTCATCCTCCTGCTGTAAGATTATGTACATAATGCATTTGTAGATCAAAATTCCAGAGCCCGTATATCAGTGAGATTTTTACTGGATTGTTGTTGTATTTGTAGATCAAAATCATGTTTACAATTTACTGACAAAAAGGATTTCTTGTTTCTTCTTATCCAGATAGCGTATGGTAGGTTTTCCCCAAATTCAAGAGGCCATCGTGATTTGGACTTATTTATTCAGCAGCAGGATAGGAAGCAAATTGTTGATCCTGAGAAGAAAAACGTGATCAGCTCTCGCTTGAAGGTTGAAATGCTTCACCCATTAAGAGTCATTATCGCAAATCGAGGTCCTGATACTGAACTTTTAGTTGCTAATCCTGTTGAGTTATCTGGGAAGGGAAGACCACGGGTTTTCTACGACATCACTTTTTCCCTTAAAACACTTGGAATCTGCATATTTTCGGTAAGAGTTGTATTTTGGAAAAGGAACTGATTCAAGTACCCAACTGCTTAATGAAACTTTTTGCATGTGAAGCATACATGGTTTGTGCGTGTTTGTTGGTATGAGGGATGTTTTTTCTTGTTCCCTGCAAATGGAGTCTTTATAACTTCACTTAGTTGACTGGACATGAATTATACATTAATACACTAAAATCTTCATACACAGGCTGAAATAGGAAGATATTCAACCGTGGATCGGGAGTGGGAGGTCTACAGATTTCTTTTAGAGGAGAACTGCAAATTTCAGTTATCAAACAATGTAGCTAGAAGTCAGATTGTAGATAGAGTGAGAAGAACATTAATGGGCTGGTGAGGCGACCTACAATTTCTGTAATTTACAATGGGCGTCACACAGTTTGGCTAGCTTTTACCATTCACTTGATTTTTGCTCTAATCATCTCCAACACTTGTGCAGATGCCTCTGCCTCTGATTTCTTGGCCATCTATCTGTTGCTCATTATATGTTGAGCTTGCTTATATCAGTGGATGGTAGTAGCTTTCGCGCGTTGTAATTACTCGAAATGAGTTGTACCGTTTGTCACATGATAGACTACAGTTTTAGTTTCAATTGTTACAGTTCAGATATCGTGTGCAATTGGTGCATGATGCAAGTTTAAGTGTCAGTTTAACTGGTCCTTGATTGTCCTCCTCCATCGTATGGAAATGCAGGGATGTTATATCCTGTCAAGTTGATCAACGTGGAAGAGTATTGCATCTCTTTTTGAAATATTGTTGAAATGGTTTAAAGCTTACTGCTTGAAAACATCCAGTTTTACTTGACCAGCTATGGAAAAAGTGAAACTAAAGCTGGATTCAAACTTGAAAGAAGTAACGGTTGAATCATCTTTAACGTAGCAGTTTGGTTCATGTCTTCATGGGTGGAGACAGTTGACAGGAACATAAAAGTCATGTGCCTGATAGTGTTTACTTGTTGTTTTTACCTATTTTTGTCCTGACTCTAAAACATAGAAACAGAAATTTTTGTTCCTTCCAAGATTGTGGTATAAGATTTTTTGTCTCTATCTCTGAAATAAAACACATAAGCAACTTTCAGAAATGCCCTTTCCTTCACCTAAGCAATTTTTTATTCTTAATTATATTATTAAACTCCTCCTTATTATTATTATTATTATTATTATTAGTTATTGTTATTATTATTATTATTATTATTATTATTATAAATTTGGAACTTATTATTATTATTATTATTATTATTATTATTTTATATGAAATTAATTATCTTATTATTATTATTATTGTTATTATAAATTTTCTATTTATTTTTATTCTTATTTTTATTTTTATTTTTATTTTTATTAATTTTATTATATGATATTAATTATTAATTATTATAAACTTTGTACTTATTATTATTATCATTAATTATTTTTATTATTATTATTATTATTAATTATTGTTATAAATTTTCTACTCATTATTATTCTTTTTATTATTAATATTATTATTTTTATTTTATTATTATTATTATTATTATTATTATTATAAATTTTGTACCTATTATTATTATTATTTATTTTTTTATTGTTATTATTAATTTTATTAGATGAAATTATCTTATTATTATTATTATTATTAATTATTGCTATTGTTGTTATTATTAATTATTATTACAAATTTTGTAGTTATTATTGTTATTATTGTTATTATTATACAAAATTAATTTTCTTATTATTATTTTTATAATCATTATTATTCATAATTAATTTTCTTATTATTATTGTGATTATTAAATTCCTTATTATTATTAATTTTTTTCCTCTTCTTCTTCTATTATTTATTATTATTATTATTATTATACGAAATTAATTTATTATTGTTATTGCTGTTATTATTATTTGTTAACTTTTTTATTAATACAAATCATTCGTTTTAAAATAATCAATGAATTACATATTTTTAATCATATTATATTGTAGGGGTATTTTAGTCATTGACACTGTTTTTATATTCTGTCAATTGCAACCAAACACATTTTTATCTTCGAAGCGGAGGCAGTTTTATCTGTTTTGTCCATCACAATCAAACACCTTACTGTCTCTAATTTTTGTTATATTCTATCTTTAAATTTTTATCTCGTTCTGTCTCTATATATGAGAGATAGTAATCAAACGCAGCATAAGGATACAAAAATGAGGCGGATTCCAACGTATACATATAGCTTCATATAGCCTGATGTTGATACTATTTTTGGTGTGTTTGTTTTAATAATTCTCAATTTATAGTTTATTAATTAATCGATTAATTTTTGTAAATTAATAAATTTTATAAATTAATTAATTTTTGAAAGGATAATTTCTTTCAATCATATTTTAAATTTTTAATTATATTCAATATTTAGTCAATATTTAATTATTATTAGAGTAAAAAATATTTAATCTTTTTTGTTTGTCAAAAAATTGTAATTTAAGGTTTTAGATTAAAAAGTTTATATTTTTATATAAAAAATCAGAATCGATCTTTTTGTTGTGTTAAATAAATTGGTAATATTATATTTTTATTTATTAATTTAATATGACAATAAATAAATTATCATTATCATATTCAGTCTGAAGTTTTACAATAAAACGAGTCTAAAAAAGTTTAGTAATATACAAGCTTACTCTTGTATAATTCTATAAGTCTATGAAAATAAATGAAGTCTTTTTATTATTTATATCAAATTATAATAGCCATTTTCATATCTAGATCTGAGATGAGCGAACAAGACAGGATAAGATAAAACCATGGTTTTAAAACTTAGACCGGATCGGCCGGTCCGACCGATGGTCCGGTCCGGTTGATGCTTCAAAACCGGTCTTCAATTGACCCAGTTTGAATTTATTTTTTTTTAATATTTTTAATATTATATATAATTAAATATAATTATTACATAATTATTACGTCACATCGATTCGACCGGTGGTTGAACCGATCGAACCGA
>JANIJH010000008.1:57610332-57622335 GCA_024520975.1 Erythroxylum areolatum | reverse complement strand
ATCAAACCAGTAACCAGTAGGACCACCGATTTAATGACCGGTCCGAATTTTAGAACATAGGATAAAACCATATGATTGATATCTAACTGAATCTTGAACAGATGGCAAAGCCTTCCATAAGGCGCCCTGTGGGTGGGCCACATGACAAGACTCATGAGCTTTCTTGTGTCCACGTGTACATCTTTCACCACCTCAACATTCGCAAAGCGTGTGAATGCTTAATCCATACGACCACCGTTGGATCAAAGTTCATAGGAATTGATCCAACGGTTTTCTCAGATATTCAAACTTTTACTTGCAGGCAGGGCCAGCTTCTGTTGTGGTGGTTTTATCAGATATTCAAACATTTACTTGCAGGCACAGGCAGCTTCGGTTCTGGTGGTTTTAGATTGGTTCGTTGTTCCATTAAGCAGAGGATAGGAAAGACGACTAAGAAAGCGACCTTATATCTCTCTGTTTTAGATCGAAATTAGGGTTGGAGATTCGTGATTTCGCTGTTCGTTAACAAAATGCCGTTTTTTGTTATTGATACTGACAATTGAAAAGAAACAACAATTCGATATGGTTTCTTCAACGCCCCGTAGCTCTGCTTATCTCGACGCTCTCACGCAAGAAATCGAGAAAAAGCTCCAACAGGTTAGTTTTGCTTTTTCGTGTTTTTTTTTTCTTTTTTTTTTGGATTTAATCAACCTTCTTCCGATCATTAATTTAACTTTTATCTAGTACAAATAAATGCCAAGATATAGCAAATGTCCGATACGCTTGTAATTGGCATTAATAATCATCGATTTTATGCCAAAAGAGATGGATTTTGAAACTTATAGACTACAATGTTGCAGGCACTGGCTTCTGCATCGCAGAGGCGAAACCTATTGCAAGACTTGTTCGCCGACATAGCTCTGGAAGTTGACGACCGAGCCAGAGGTCAGTTATTGATCTCCAGTTTGTGTTGTTATCGTTGTGCTGAGAATTAAGTGTAATTATGAGGAAATAGACGTCAAACAATATCACATGTACGAAAGAAACTGTGGTTGAGCTTTCTGGAATATGATGAGATTTATTAGGAGATCCTTTTTCAGTGTCGGTTGATTAGTGGTTAAACTGTTATCTTAGATTGCTTCTGAGTGTTAATATTAATTTTTTTCCTAGTAGTGTTGACATGTTGTAAAGGGCAAAATTAACGCCTTTTTGTGGAAACAGAGGAATAAAAAATCACTTTTGTCCTTATTTATCAAGTATTGATAGTAATATTATGAATTTTATTAATAAAACTATTTTGTGCATTTTGCACTCTTTCCTTTGACAATCTTTGTGGGTGTTGAAATTGAACTCAGATATCATACTTGAAGGGAACGAAGATGCAATTTCTCCTGTTGAATATGGTGGAGATGAGCCGTTGTGTTTTTACAACGTGCTTGCCGATTATTATGTTAGGGTTCCCCTAAGTGGAAAACAAATTCTTGAATTGATTGTCCGGCTTTGGAGCCAGTCATTTGCTTCAAATATCTTTACTCTTTTGTTTCATAAATGGGTAAGGTAACCTTTCTATTCTCACATTGTTCTCTCACTTTCATTTCGCTTCTAACTACGTAGGATCATCTGGTAATAATATTTTTCTAAGTTGAAAAAGTTCATGGGTTTCTGGTATGGAACTATTGATATTTGGGAAATAAATGAAACGACAATCTTGTATAGGTCTGCAGTCTTGCCTTTACTAATCACTAATCAGCCACTGAGTGGACCCCAACCCGTGGAAATTTTTTCCATTGTGATGTTTTGCATGTTTATATTCTAGGCTTCAGTTTAGAATTTGTTTTGAAGTACAAGCTATTAATCATATTTTTATTGATAATTTTAAGAACCTTTACACCATTAAGCACTGGAGCGGCATGTTTATCTTTTCTGCAGCTATTTGAAGCTCAACTGGATAATACTGATGTGCTTCTACGTTACTCATCTGCTCTTGTGCAAGGTGCTACACATGTTTTCTGGTATGGAAGTGTACTCTTGACAATATGGAATTTTGAAATCTATTGAGCTGTTGCCTCTTATATTTGATTGTCGAGAATTTTAACATTTATTTAGATTAACAGTGATTGATGAAAATGGTAAATACTCTTTACCTTCAGACTAAATGGAAGTTGTTTATAACTATCTATGGTTTGTGTATGAAACACTATTTCGAGCAGTCAAATCTTAATGAGGAAAAAATACCGCTTCTCTTGTCATGGGTTTGGAGTTGAGCAGGAATGTGCATTTGTCTATTTAATTATTGCCATATGTGGGCTCTTCAGGGGTAACAGAGGTAGAGCTTTTTCATGAGATATTCAGAGTTATCTGTTTCCTGTTATTGATGATTAGATGTTGGATTTGGGTGTTCGTGAATATTGGTTAGGGCTTTACTTGTCATCTGAGTTTACATAGGGAGTGAAAGTTGTATGGGAATTTACAAGTATTTGACATATGTGTTAAGGTGAATCTTCACCTTACTCTTGAAATAGTATTCCAGCATCAATGAGATATCTGTACTACATTCTTAGGACCCACGTCTTAGTATCTAATGAATGTGTTCTCTTGCTTCTTTTGGATTTTCATCTTTAAAATGTATTGGCTGACCTTGTGTGGTAATCATGCACTTCCTTACCTATATTCAGGATTGACATCCAAACAAACACAAGACGTTTCCAAACCCTCTTTCTGGTGAGCTGTAGTCACTTTCAACAGAGTGAAAATTTTTGCCTAGTTGCGTTTGTGTTGACAGAAACATATATCCTTTATAATCTCACTCATTTTTGGTTCAGTATCTCCTAGAGGAAGTTGCCCTGGAGCCCAGTCGGTTGAATAAAATTCCTGTGCAGGTCGGGCCACAAATGTGTATTCCTTTCAATTTGTGTGAGCAGTTGTTTAACTTACTGAGGCTTTATTGGACTGCCTCTCTGAATGAGGAGATTAGGAGTTTTGTAATCATCAGTTATATTTGTACATGCGACATTTGCATCCTAAAGTTGCTCTGTGTTTTGCCATTGATTCAGGCACAGCGGGATCTGTTTCTTTTACTTTCTAGGTTCATACTCTTTTACAACTCAGGTATGCTTTAGAATCCTGTGTAAATTTGGTTGAGGAACAAAGGTTTCAGTTGAATCTTGTTTCTTCTGCAGCTGACAAACTTGAAAGTTTCTTGAAGAATTTTCCCATTTTCCCAAATGCATTCTTGGTTGGCAGTCCAGCAGACTTCTTTGTTATTGAGCTTGCAGACCAGGTGCGCATATAAATCTTTTTTTCTTACATGTTCATAAAATTTTGTGCATCTCTGGAGTTGAACTATCTTTCTGCTGCTTAGCTTCAAAAGTTGAAGGTGGAGCCAGTTCTATTGCATTATCTTTCACAGATTAAAGTTCTTCAAGGTGAGGACTGTGGACACTGTGGACTGGTCTAAAATCAATTAGTTTAGGATTTCATGGGCCTGAGTCGAGTGCCAGATGTTCTAAGCAAGGTCTTGCATTGCAGGAATGGAATTGCGAATGACAACTAGCACAAGGTTAAAGGCATGTTTATATAGTTTCACTTCTCCTGGAGGTCCAATGTATCCTACAAGAGCTGTTCGGCATGCAGCCTGGGATGCTTTAGATTTCCTATTTCCTGTAAGTATTCCCTCATCCTCCTCCTGCTTCAATTAGGCTAGCTCTTGAGCATCTACGATGCCCATTAATCGGATTATGTGTCTCTTTTCTTTTGTGTTTATCCTGCCTGTTGAGACATGATCCAGACATTTTTCTATTTCACAATTTTTGTCAACATAAAGAATGGTGCTGATATAATTGATTGCTCATGGCAAAGAACTCCATAATGCTTACATCTGGATGACCATGACATTTGGCATTATCCAGGTTGGAAGATACCCTCGTCATGTAATTAGTCTGTTTTTCAGACTGCTATACCCATGGTACTGGCCCTCATCCTGCTGGAACTTTGTAGTGTCTTGCATAAAGGCACTTTTTCTCTCTCTCTTGAACCTGTTGTTATCTAGTCGCCACAAGCTGCGGCAACCCAGGGACCCTTGAGGACCAAAGGCATCTATTCTTGTAAAGTTCAACAATCAGGAATGACAATTGTTGTATGTTGTGGATTTTGAGGGTATTCTCTATTTGAGAATCAATGTCTCTATATTCAAACGCAATTAAAAATATACCTACTTTGTGTGTAACCATGAGAACTATCATTGTAATTCTGTATTTAACGCGATCAGTTAATACATCGAGTCTCTTTCCCCGAAGCGCCACATCACTTTTTCAGAAGATAATTGAAAAACCGATTATTAAAAAAAATTTGCTCTTCTGACTGTAAAGACGATAAACCTGCGTCAATTTCTGAAGTCTCAAATGAGAATGTACCAATTGATGACGCTACGGTGCTCACTCGTCGAGATCAATACACTCAACCCACTTTCATACTTTTGAAGCCTAAGGACACGACAAGTACGACTTCAATCTACCTCTTCGTGGTACATTAGTTAGTTACAAGTCCTCGTACTGTCGTTATTCCATCTCACTGACTATGTAACAGCAAGACGAATTCCTAGTAATTGAGAACTGAGTGCATGTTGTTCCATCACCTCACTAATTTCTTCCATTGTTTCATATCTCAACCGGAAGGGCAACGCTGGAAACGGCACAAGAGCAACAAAGAACTATGCAACGACCTCCATAGTCAACAGTTAACGGCGTATTGGATTGTCTTCAATCAAAACAATTAACGAACGAACCCGCAGGGCATCAGCTTCAACATTAGCTGCCACTTGGTGCTGGTGTGGAATCATCCAACGAATCACCAAGTACATGGATGGAACCTCTGGACCGGTAGGACGAACCGCACTAGTAATGAGACACCAAGGCTTACAAATTATGAAACTAAGAAATATCAAGTTGCAAGTAATTCTCATTGCAACATCTATATAGCATTCCGCAATTGCACAGCTGTTGCTGGGTTCTATTTCACCCATGAATGGAGCAATAGACAAGGTTGAGGATGACAGAGGTTGTAATCCACTTTTCAAGCATCAAAATTCATCAAAAGATGCCAACTTAACCCAGCAAACTTGTACCAGCAATTTTCCCATGAATAAACTTCCAGACCAACTACAGTATAAGAAAATGGTAAACTTTCCGCTTGCAACAGCCTAACATTTGACACGAGATCATAATATAATGGTATGCACGCCAGCCACTGAAGAGCCACCAAAACCCTCAATCAAGCAGGCTTTAAGTAAGAACTCTTCCATATAACAAAGAATGCAATGGCCGAGAAAAGTTCTCAGTTTTAGAATAGCTTGACAATGCCTAATTGAAAACATTTTCCAGTTTCATCCACTAGTATTTTCAACTTCATCCAGTTGACTGAAGCAGAGAGAATCCATATGTAGTTTATGATACGCTACATAAGGAGCCATATACATTAATCAGGGGAACTAAAATTTCCCTGGACAGAATAGATGACAGAGTAATGAAAATTTATGCAAGAAAACCAAGTACATAAAATCAACTATACCATCAAGATGAAACAGGCTCCAATGGGCAAAAGGATCAATGTAGAACAATAAAACAAAGAATCTACCTGAAATGCAGTCTTCCTGGCAAGCAAACCCAAAGATGTTGGAACATGGAAGATTCCCGTTGGGGGTCAACCCTCCAGTCCTTGCAGACACCTTTCTCTTGAAGTAAGACTATATGACAATAACAGTTCCACTTTCAACAGACAATGGAGTAACATGAGAAGAACCAAGGTGCTAACCAAACCAAAAGCAGGAATCACACACTGACAGTTTTCAATTAACCACATACTTGATCCCAACTCAAATAATATCAGTGACAAAGCCCAAAGTTCATGCTTAAAGGTTAACAGATTACGAGCATACTAAGACCCCTAAAAGTGTAGAACTTGACAAAGTTTACAGAAGAAGTCCATAGAAGATAGATGCATGAGCACCGACCAAAAACAAGGAATGCCTTCAATTCGTCTGCATTGCCTCTGAATGGTACTTCTCCAAATCAGCGTCAAGATCTTCGGCAGATACCTTTTCCCCACGGCCCCTTCCAGCCCCACGTCTACGACCCCTTCCAAATCCACGGCCAACACTACCACCTCGTGATCTTCCAATGGGACCACCTCTACTTTGTCCACTGATAAGTAAATGAAATGCATCAGTAAAGATAGTATAGCACCACAAAGACAAGAAACCATTTACAGCTACAAATTAAACACAGAAAGATCTCATTAGAGCACAAAAACATTAAAAGTTGCACATTCAATAACTTTCTCTTGAATTCCATATTCGTTTCTATTAACCATATGTTTAGTTTGCTGATTCTGCAGCAGGGATGCTGTAAATGCCACAGCATACAACAACAAACGGAGGAGGAAGGAAACAGAGAATAAAGCAACAAATAATTAGCAGATAACAAACACCACATTCTCAGACCGAACAGACAACAAAAAGATGTACAGAAGCACAGAAATCCAATTTTAAGCACATAAAGTAGGATAAAAGCTTGAGAATTTTCACACACAAATTCAGGAAGTTGACAAATAAAATCTTGAATGTCAGGTGTAGAATGGACCTTTACCATTGGCTCAGTTTCTTTTTGTTTTTTTGAATTATTAATTAATAGACAAAAAAATAAACAGCAAAAAGAGATGGACGTACCCTCTGTTAACTCCATTTAAATTTCCAAGAGTGCCATTTGTTACCAGAGGTGCAGCAGGAGTGGTAATGTTTGTTCCCACAATCTCTATCTTCATTGGCTTCCCGTCAAGCTGGACATTATTGTACCTCTTCACGGCAGCCACAGCATCTGTTCGACGTGAGAAGACAACCTCAGCTGTTCCCTAAGAAAGAGATCTCTAAAGATCAGGAAACAAACAATTTCACACAACGAGACAGTTTCAGCCAAACTTGATATAGATACCTTCGATCTGCCACTCCGATCATAATGGATATTGGATCTTTTCAGATCACCAACTTCAGAAAACAATTCCTGCACACACAAAGTTCAACCAATCATAAACAAGAAAGTTCCGCATTTGTTTAAAGCCACTTTTACTGCAGTGCCATCCACCAATTCAAAAATCATACAAAAAACTGGCAACAATGATGGAATTATTTAAAATAGTACTTAGTTTAAGGATATTTCATCAGACTCGAAAGAAAAGACGTTGAAAAATTTAAAAACCCAAAAAGTCACTCCAGATACGCAGTTTATCCTTGAGATGCAACTAACAAGTTGAACTACTAACAAAATACTAAAACCCAATACTGTGGATTCCTTATTCCACGAAAAGAGAAAAGAGCAAAAAACCTTTATATCCTCGTTAGAGACGCCATAATCAAGGTTGGAGATATAGAGTTTAGTTCCAGTCTCAATGGCGGATGCCCGACCCGCTTGTGTGGCTAACCCCATACCCTGCTCGGTAAACATATCATGCTGCCACGGGGTTTCCGGCGCCTGAACATCAAGAGACACATAATTCAGGAAAATGCCAAAGTAACGGAAACAGATCCAGGAAAACAAAAACCCTAGCTTCCAAAGAACGAAGAAAGTACCTTAGGCGCAGAATACGGTGCGGCGCGATTGGCGGCGCGATTAGCAAATCGGCGGGAAGGACCAGGTCCAGAGCCCCGACCGCGACCTCGGGATGCAGGCTTCTTATTGCTCTTGATGATATCATCAAGAGACATGTCCAGAGCGCTCGTCATTTACTGTTTAATAATAATAATAACAAACTACAAACGAAACAGAGAAGAACAAGAAACGAGCGAAGATGGCTAGGGTTTCCTGGAAGGTGAAAAGAGGAAATCTATTTTCTGAGCTGAAACTGTTATATCACTCTGCGGTGTTGACTTCTAATACGTGTCCTCCCGTGGTTTATTTTTAAAAAAATTGATAATTATTATTATATTATATTATATTCAATTTTCATATATAAATTTTTTAAATTCTACATATCTTTATAGTTTTCTTTTAGCTGCCTTTTTTTAATTTTAATTCTAATTCAGTTTTATATTTTACAGATGTTTATTATTTTCCATATTTTGTAAATTTACAAACTAAAAAATGACGATTGGACAATGCAAACTTGTCTCGTATTTTACTTCCATCGCCAAGCTTGATAACATCTACTCTCATTGTCAAGGGTCTGGAGTCACTGCTCGAATAACACAAGTACTTACTTTTATGGGATCCCTTGGTCCTTTTCTCACATCCAAGAAAATGAAAATCAGACCATGTTTAAGCAGATTATAAACCCTAGAGCAATTTTACATGACATTATAGTGTATCTTTGCAATAGCTCACTCAAAATTTGGGGTTACCAAAAAGATCAACACTAACTATAATTTCTGTTTGAATTTCCTTTCTTGAAGGACCCTCCTCCCTTTGCAGGCTTCTTGTTAGGTTTGTTCTTCCTTTTCATTGGTTTGGCATCCGGTTTCAATTTGCTGGAGGTTGAAGATTGCCCTTGCTGATTCCTTCTCTTTTTCTCTTTCTTAACATTGTACACAGAAACGGCCTATTTTTAAAAACAAAAAATTTTTAAGTACGGAAATAACAAGTTTCAGTCATAAACATCAAATCAACTCCATGTTGATGAAACGTACCTTGTCAATGTTAAGCATCTCATGAGAATTCTTTGACATTATTTTCCTCAAGACGTTTTCAGTCTGCTCCTTCTCTTGTCCACCTATTCCTGACCCTTCCACCACAGGTAGAAACTGAAGAGAAGTGAAGGGCACAAGTTATGGGAATCTTCAGTTACAAAGTATAACTGCGTGGAAAGGAATAGGTGTAGTTTAGTTCAAACCTTTCGATGTTTCCCTCGTTTTTTAGCAGGTTTTTCTCCTGGCAACTTCTTGTCAAACTTCCCACCACTGGCTGTTGCGGTAGAAGCTAGTCCAGCTACATTGCCCAGTTCATCTTTAGATACTTTCTCTGGGACAGCATGTGTTCCTGTTATAGGTAGAGCTGTGGCAGCTAGCTGAACATGACTGCGGAAAAGATTTTGCTCAGCTCATATTAGGCGACCAAATACAACAAGGTGAATAAAGGGCCAAACCTTGGCAGAGCACCAACTTTAGCAGCTTGCTTCAAGTTGCTCAACCGATTCTTCTCTTGTTTTTCAACTCTTTTCTTCTTCTCTTCTCTTCTCTTGGCAAAAGGATCCTCTCCAGGCACTGCACAGAGAGAGAATTTTGTGTGTGTAGAAACATGTTTCAAAGCTTAAATATAGAATATTTTGCATAAACATAGTAATATGGTATCAAGTACTACCATCAGTGATCTTCGCCTCGATGATCGGGACATCTTCATCATCATTAACACGATCATATCCATGGCGACGTTTCCATGCGCCAGTTTGTTCATCCCATACAATCTTATCTTTTTTACGCTTCTTTATACCTGCAGGAATAAAAAGGTAAAGTATCATAATAAATATATTGAGATCTAGAATGGAGAAACAATGATGGGACAATCATATGCTTTTTCTTATTTAAGTCCTCCAACCATTAAACTTTCTAATTCAGTCCTCCAACTTTACTAATCACTCTATATTAGGACTCTGGTTAATGTCCTAACAGAAGTATTATGTGACATCAACATAAACCGAGCAGGACACACAATTGTCAGTGACATGTTCTTCCAGCTTGGATGTTACATATGATTTTGTTAAGAAAGTTAAAAAAAGTCTTAATGTGGAGCAACTAAATTAATGATTGGAGGCTTTAATAAGGAAAAAACATTTAAGTCAAAGGACTAAAAATATGGTTGTTCTAAACAAAAATTAGACAAATGGTACACATAAAGTCCATTGCTCAAGAAGTACAAACACTTAATGAACATGAGACTGTCATACAATATACTCATAATTGCCCAGCTACATTGCACATGATAGTTAAATCAATACCTTTGGCTTTGGCAAACTGTTCCCATTTCGTAGGAGGTTTAGGCTTTGGAAGCTGAAACCAAAAGATAAGGAGTTAAATGGATTTTCAAGCTAAAATATTCAGAAAAACATTTTTTCTTCTAGCATCGTATATGTCTAATTCAGAGAAATGGCGGAGAGAAATAAAATAGATGTGATGCACAAATTATCCTTCCTAGAAGAGGCATGCAATTAACACCATGCACTCCTCCCCTCACTCTGCAGAAAAAGCTCAAAAATTAGCAAAGAAGACCATGGATCTCAGGGGAAAAGTGAAAGCATTGCACTCTCCAGATTTAAGGGAAATTTTACAATGCAGCCAAAGAATGGTTATATAAAGTGGAAGGAACATCGTACATGTTTCTCCCTTGGCAATTTCGTTGTCGGAGGAGGGAGCTTCACAATTGGACCATCTATATCTTCAGTTGATGGTAAGTGAAATAGACGATCTGCAATGGCTTGAACTAGCTCAGTACCTTTTCTTAGGCATTCATGCACCAACTCGTCCCTAACAAATTGCAAAGGGAATAAGAATAAGAAGTTAAAATACAAGCATGTGAATCTGGTCTTGCTTCCTGATAGAAACCTTCCACATCTCTAACCAAGACCTTTAGTCGTACGTTTGAAGTCTCGCCTTGCGAATAGCAAATTGCTTAGAACAAACCAGATTTCAGATTGTGTTACGCATCCAAAGCAAGAATTTCAGTACAAATCTTAATCTATTGTCATTACACCCTTCTATAATACAGTATGATTTCAGCACAGAAGGTCGAAATTTAAACAACTAACTATTTGATGTCCATTAACAATGTATACAAATTCTATCCGTAAACTCTCAGAAACAGAAAAGTCCATAGCTTTAATACACATATCCCAATACATGGAAATTAAAAAAAAAAACAACGCCAGTAACCACTCATCATTATTTCACTGAAGCGTTGCTCCCAGTTGAACGAAATTCAGAAGTTTTGCGTCATTTAGCTATCAGCATTATTACACAACTCTCCAAGAAAGCACCTTAAGTCAACTACAATATCATTCTGATTCAGACCAAGAGTTAAACAAAAGATAACCAAAATTGATTACCCAAATAGCAGTAATTAGAATACACCTAAAACAAACAAAATATCTTTAAAAAGGAACAAAGACTCTATAACCAACAACGGAAACAATTTCTTCAGCCTCAAACCAAAAGAGTGGTATACTCAGCAAAACCAGTTATTTTAAGATAAAATGCATTCAACCAATTACCGATCAAATACCAGTGACATGAATCATTTAAATAAAACTTAAAACTTAGAACCTCAAATTTGGATATGCACAAGATAAAGGGCGTATGTAAAAGAAACCTTGAAGATGGTAAAGGGGAGAATGAATGATAAGGGTCAAACGCCAAGAGATGCCCTAAATCCACCTGCAACTCATTCTCTGTGCCCATTGCAATTCGATTTTTACTCTCTTCCTGTTGAGTGAATAAAACCCTAGTAGAAGAAAGTGTATAAGTTTAAACGGGGGTGTCGTTTCTTGCTGTAGTTGGATCCAAATCGACGGCTTATCTCCACTGTAGTTAAGCCCATCCAACTCTGCAATTGTTTCAGTCCATCGGGTTGCTTCTATTGTGTAGCCATTTATTCACAATAATTATATAAAACAAGAATAATTCAACTAAAAACATTACCTAATCTACGTTGTCGTTTATATTTATCTTAAGTAATATATATACTTTGTAAATTATTTTTGTTAGGTAACCATTTTATCACAATTATTGTGGTGAAACGGTCACTTAACATAATATCATAGCCTTTGTGACCAAGTGGTCGTTAGTTCAAATCCTACCACCCACTTATTATTCAGCACAAGATAGAGTAACTCTGTGTAAGTTTTAAATTAAAAGAACTTTCACTTAAAAGAGTGTGTTAGTGAATATATAAAATCAATTAAATTGGTCTTACATAACAGCTTAAGCTACTGTGGTAAAATGGTCATTAAATAATTTTACACGATTAAAACTTAAGAAAAACTATCACCTTA
>JANIJH010000008.1:57591859-57603785 GCA_024520975.1 Erythroxylum areolatum | reverse complement strand
TTTTGCATTTTCAATATAAAATAAAAGCCTAACCTAACATCTTAAGTTGAAAATTTTAGAAATTGGACTAAAATTGCGTTGTCAATATTATCTTAATAAAGAAGTAATCATAATATTTTTACATTCTTTAAGCCTAATTATAATTTCTAATTATTCTTACAATCCAAATTGTCTTCCGTAACTTCTATATTATTTTAGTAAATTAATTTTTATATTTATTATAAACTTTAATTATATAAAATTAAAAATTTTTTTATAATTTTAAAGGGTATTTAAAAGAATATCTAATATGAACCCGATACTCTGCTTTACCAATACCAAAACCAATCCAAGTCAGACACATTGCTCACAACTATCTTAGATACACGGTTTCAATTGACTACTAAAATATGAGCATAAATTTATTGATAGGGTTAACTCACCAACAAAAGTTAATTATTATTATAAACTAATCAAATATAAAATAGTCAGAACTGGAATATCCCTCGACACGTTGACGGTATGAAAAATTGATATTATCACAACAGAATGTGTTCTTAAGGAAGAAAACCAAGGCAAATAAACACTTCGAGTAGTCACAAGAAAAGGCTGCTTCAGGCTGTTTATTTTTGGGCTTTCGGGTGGGTCATAAATTAGAACGAAACTCAAATGCAAATCTTTTTTTTGGGTTTTTTTTTGGATAAAATGGAAAAAGAACCAACATTACACCGGAGTACGGGAAAGATAGGTTCCCGATTAAGCCTCTAAAAGGAGCATGTGGCAGTAGCAAAATAAGTGACGCCGACATCAAAATGCCCCGCATAGTGGGCCAGTCAGTCGGCACATCTGTTGTTCTCCCGACAGGCTGCATGCAACCGTAGAGGTGGCATGTTTTCTCAATATAACCTGCTCTAAAGATGAAAAGGATGATGAGCATGATACCGTAATCCACTGATTCAACCATCATCGCTCATACCCCCAAGGGAGAATGTGATATATCTAGCATCCTTGATAATGATTTAATGGGTAAACGACCCAAATTCTCACTATGCTTTTCAGCTGCATCAACAACTCCACTCTGTTAAGCTACCATCTATGTCATACTAATAACTCTTAATTAGGACGGAGTCATGCCAGCTTCGATTGTCTCCCTGGTAGATTTACAGCTACCCCGTCGCGGTTTATTTCTCTATCTAAGCCAAACTAGAATTGTTTACAATTTGAGCCACTTCCCCAATTTCAGAACAGTTCCATTTACATTAGACTCAACAGCAATGCTGGCAAGAGTACCAGGATGCTTCAGAAAATGTTAGTGAAGGTTAGAAACTCGCGAGGAAGCTCCAAAAATGCCACTTAATTGTCTGATAAAGATCCTAGTACTAATTGCAAAAATTGGGGTTTGAATTACTTATGAAACTAACCATCTAACTTTCACTTCTTACAGTCCTTTCACTTCACAATGCTATATGTTCCTAACCTGTTGAATGGATGTTAATAAATAGAAACAAGTACAGATGAAGTTCGCTACCTTCGGGTAAGATGTTAGGATGGGTTGGCTGCAGTTTTCATAAATAATGTCTGATCTTTGTTACTCAACCTTCTTCCCATATATCATCTTCATCATCCCCTGAAGCTTCTGCTTCAAAATTCAAGTCATTGACTTTGAAACTTTCAATTGTACTCCCTGCAATAATGCAAGCAATAGTTGTAAATGAACATGGAATGAATTCAATCACATCACATATTAAAAGCAGTAAAGTAAAAGTAATGATATGGTCACTTAATAGCTTCAATCTAATTTTCAACCGTTATTTGAGAGAGAGAGAGAGAGAGAGAGAGAGAGCAAAGTTTCTAGTCATCAATTCTATTGCAATAACAAATGATCAAAATATTTACAGGGAAAGGATATACTAATTCATCCTCCAAAATCTCAACAAGGAGATGGAGTAACAAAGAGTTTCTAAATTTGCATCTAGCATAAGTCCACCTAAAGTCTTTCCCTAGTGGTGGCATCTGATTCACCAAGGGAAAGCCCGAGAACAAAGGATAGGTGATGGATCTCACCAGTAAGACACATGAAAATATGTTCTGGCCCTTAAAGTCTTATACAATGGAACAGTGTCATGCTACAAAACAATAAGACTTACCTCCAACAGGAGCTTCTTCCCAGTCGTCATCTCCATCAATATCCACACGTTTAGCTTTCATGCCCACTTGACGACTAGAAGATGAATCAGAAACATCGTTGGAGTTTAATGTTTGGGACGACTCCTGCTGTTTCTTAGCAGCTTCTTCTAATTCTTGGCGCTTTTGAAGCAAAGCAGCATAATAAGCTTTAACATACTCGTCCTGTCACATAATCAGAACCAGATATCAAGTGAATAAAGGAAATTATACAGCATTTGATCAAAGAAAAGTAAGAGATCCATCATATATGTTACTATAAACCTGCAAATTACTCTGAGCATCATTTCCATTGATGGATTTTTTTTCATCTGACAGTTCCACCGCTGGTGCTGCTAATGTGCCATCCATCTTAGACTCCTGCTTGACCTCTCCACGTTGCTCCTTTGTAAGGTTCATTCCCTGCTTTATCATCCATGGTGGTAAAACTTTCAGACTCGAGGTTGAAGTTTCTGGTTTGACATCATCTTTGCCTTCAACACCTGAAAATGCAACTTCAACCTGTTCCAGACGAAATATAATTTAATCATTAGTATACAAAATTTTATTAACTAGGCATATTAGAAAGCCTACAATCTCCGCTGTTAAAATAGAATACAAAAAGACTGAACCCAAGTAGTGTCTACTAAGTGGTAATTTTAGATCCCAAGGATGGAAGCAAACTTCAGTGTAATGATAAATAAAATAAAGTCCAGAAATAGACATTGCTCCATGGCAAGAAAATTTTGCTTTATATTATTTCAGAGATCACAAGCTCTGCTGCATTTTTTATTCCAGCACTCCTCAGTGAATAGAACCACACATCTCAGCACATCGTTTAGTGAATCAGTCTACTGTCCATGTTCTCAAGACCAAGGACGGTAAGACGGACCATAAATCTAACTAACTGCTTTCTGAAAAGAATATTGATATAGGGCAACAGAAAATGTCTAAACTATATGATAAATCTAACTTAAAATGAGAGTGATTGCCAGACTTATTCTTTTCTTCTTATTTCTAAAGTTTTATGAGTCACTTCTAAGCCTAAGAATCACTTCTAGGAAAAAAAGTCTCCTCTCCAAAGATAAAAATCAGATTTCGTAAAATCCTCATCTTCTTCTAAAATTTAAACATCCAACTTAAACTAGAATCCCGTCATCTAAATCTTGTTAAGGTAAGGACTCAAACTTCTTGCACCCTAATGCATATTGAATCATAACGACTTAACTAAACCTATTCCAATTAAGTTCTAACATGGAAGACTGATAATTAAAAAGAAACTGACTATTAAAAAAATAACACGCAAACTAACTCTCATTCCATGTCAATATTGTAAATTTTTATTAGTTAATAATCCCAAAAACTTTAAGAATAACAGAAATGACTAACCAAAATTCCTCCTTGCAAAAATTAGTCATGACAAGGTACACATCTGACCAACCTTTTTGAAAACCAAACCACTAAAGTGCTACAGCAATAACTAAACAGATTGGGAAGGAGTTGTTGATACATTGATAACAATAGTGGGAACAACTAGGCTGTTTCCAAATTAAAGAATCTTAGGAAGCATGATAAAGGATTTAAGAATATTTACCAGGTTTAAAGTGCTATCAGAATAACTACACTGTTCAGAAACTTCTGCAGCATGAAAACATGATGAAGATGGTGGGAAAAACTATGCAGTTTAGGATTTAAAGACCATTATCAAGCATGATTATTGGTTGCAGGTGAAATTAGGGAAAAAGTGAACAATTATACCAAACATGCCAAAGTGAACAATCAAAACCATCTGGGAATAACTTTATGAAAGTCCAACAGCACTGAGATAGATGATAGCCATATCAATTCTTAAAGAATAGAGCGCATACTTGTCCTAAACTATCAAACTTAGTAGTTCAAAACCATTCTCCTATATTATTACTCTCCTTGGCCTTATTATAGACATGTCACATTTTAAACAAGAATGAAAGTTACAGTAAGACCAACTCCTAGAATGCCCAATTTTTAGTTACCTAAAAACACTCGTTTTAACATTCTGATAGTTGGAATAAATGATAGCCTCGGGTTCACACCAGAGGAACAGGTTTATAGACATGAATTACAGGTGAAGTGTTGACTATAATATGATCCACATAATTCTTGGAATGAAATTCCAGGCAAACATGTTTCTTGATGTGTGAGATGCAGAGGGACAGAAGGTAGTTTAAGCTAAATATGCATGAACTTGGAAATATCTCCGAGCATAATCCACATTAGAATTATTAACAGGACAAAAGGTTTTAATTTAGGTTTCATTCTAGCACCAAGATAAATATCCAAGGAATCAAAGACAGTCATTCCAAGAGCAATGGTAGATATGTTCGTGCCTTGTACAACTAGGTAATACAATTGCTAACGATTATATCTGCAAACAAAAATAACCATCATAAATTGCCTGCCAAAGACTTTCAACTTCAGTTCTATCTTTAACTTGCTGAGCTAAAGGTCAGTATAAATTTTAGAAAAACATTTTAAGTTTCACCTTAATCATCTGATTAAAACATTATCATATGTTCCAAAATCATACTTCGCTTAGATAGGATCCACTGGTCAACAGCAACTTACGTGAAAATTTCATTCCCCTATAGCACAGCAAGAACAATAAGGGCACAGGTTCATGTAAGGACCAAAGTGCTGTTCAACTGGATTTTTCAAAATTGCCAGGAAATAAAACTTCTAAATCTCCTGGCAGAAACAGCGCCAATTCAACATATTCAATCAAAGTGGTTGAAAACATTACTCATCCACACACTAACAAGTCCAATAATGAGGCAGAATTGGCCAAACAGGAACATGAAGTAGACGGGAGTAGCTTGACCATACACCTAAAAGGAATATGCAGATTCTTATTGTGCACACAAGGTAAAATCGAATCTAGACATCTAAAATGAAACTTGATGGCAAAGAACCTTGCTACCTTAGTCTCTCCAATAAATGGCATGGGTGTTCCACCATATCCTAGCCCTTGAGAAGATTTAGAAGGATCATTAGATGAAGAATCACCATTTGCCGCCCGGCCAGCAGCACTTGCTCGAGCTTCCCATGCTTGAAGAGTTCCAAATTCTGGTACAGCTAGATCTTTCACTCTGCTTAGTTGCTCCATCAATGGTTTAAGTTGCACCTGCAGCCATTTCATATCATTTTTAGGCGAAGAGGAAAAACATGAGGTACATGCACAGTAAAAAAACCAAGCCTTCACAGTCCCCTCCCCCCGGCAAACAAAAAAGCCTTCACAATATCTATAATTAGCATGGAGTTTCTCAGATCTCGCACAATGGTTATCTACCTTCATGCAATTCAACAAGAGAGAGGGAAAAAAAAAACAGAAAATCTGAAGTGGCCATTTTTTGGTGGAAAATTTACAAACATAAAACAGTGGAAGATTAACTGCCTTTCCTTTTGCATGTGTTATAATAAAAGGAAGTCTATTGGCTCTAAGCTCTAGCTGTAGAATCAATGTGAAAAGGGATAAAAACAGCTCCATCACTGTCACTGAAGAAGCATGCCAAAAACATCCATTTGTAAAGGTAACAAATGATGTGATTGACCTATCCTTGTTCTCCACTTTGCAATCCAGGCAGAATCAAGTACTAATAGTAACCCAAGTTCTGAAATTAATAAGCCGACGTCTAGCCATAAGTAGACCAGTGGTTCATACTAATGGTTAAGTACGCATGAATGACAGAACAGACACCAAGTGTGAGAGATTTGCAAGGATAAAATGGAAGTCTGAGAAGGAAATTCATTATTTGAGACTCAATTAGCCAAATAGCATTCATCGAAAACTTTTTCTACACTAGCAAAAATACAAACAAAAAAAAATCCTGATTGCCAATACATTGAAGACTCTGGCAACAGACATCCTTCAATTGTGAAAATTTGACTATACAAGAATATTTGCCACCTGTCTTTCGAAAGCCCTTAAGAGAGTAAGCTCAGAAATAAAAATCAGGATATCCAAATAAGATATATATCTAAGAAGATGATTGCATAATGCTAATGGTACTAATTAGAGGAAACGAAGGAAATTTCAGTAACAAAATTATGTCATCCAACCGTTTCACTTTCTTTAGAAGAAGCTGCACTGACAAGTATTGAGTTTAAAGGGATATACATATAAAATTATCTTGAAAAAGCATCACTTTCACAAGAAAACAGAAACCTCCATCTTTTGAAGCATATCTTTCAACTTTTCACGTCGCCGCCTCCTTGCATTGTCATCCCCCTCTCCTACTTCTTGTGCAGCTAACTTGTCACTCTCTGCCACAAGCTCCCCATTGCATCTTTCACAGTGGAAATATTCATCATCTAGTGACACCAATTGTAGTGCATCCAAAGCATTGTACCTAGTCGGATGGCATCATCAAATAGTCAACTAGAGCTACATAAATTCGTTCTAACATACAACGAGTGAAATAAAAAGACTTGCAACAAAGAAGGAAATTTTTGAACAAAAAGAATGAGTAAATAGATTTTATAAATAAAAAAAAGAAAAGCACAGAAAGATACCTCTTCCCACAGTTTGGGCATATGTACTCTTGGACAGTGTTCTTGTCTTCCAGCTCGTCCTTTAGGTTTTTCCTCATCCGGTGCAACCTGTACCTGACAACATCATATATCTGCCATGCGAAATGGAATTAAGGCATCTCTTTCACAAATTTAGAATCAATTGAACAGAAAAATTACAAACAGAATGAAATACTTAACGAGTAGATTATAAATATGGATTAAGTACACACAACATGCATACAGAGAGAGCGAACCTGTGAATAGTCAAGGCAACAGTAAGAATGAGTGTGCAGCTTAACCTTCTCCTCTCCCTCCTTGCCAACTTGCTGACCATCTGCTGTGGCAGCAATTGCAGCACTATAAAGCTTTGCACCTTTAGCTGTCTAAATAAAAGAAAAAAGGTGATGGGTCAAGCTCTAAACGACAGAAAGAATACCAGTTAAATGAACAAGAAGTTCACTAAAGCCATCCACAAGAATGCACCATTAATAGTTATCTTGTATTTATGTCTAGGATAGTATTCCCAGTAAAGTATGAACTACATGCACAAGGGGAGATTCCATTAAAATGACTAGCTGATTAGTACCTTAAGCAACCGTTAAAATTGGCATAAATATCACAGAGTTAATAGTGGTTCAACAATTGGATCCATTTAAGACTAAATGCTGAAGCTCAGTATCAACATCATACGTATTCAATAGTGGACCTCCTAAAGGGTACAGTTTACCATGTGTGAGTTTCTGACAACCATTAACCTTTCATGTAAGACATCATTTAATACTTTAGCAAAAAGATGACACTAGCATTAGTAGTACAAGAAAAAATTAGTGTCAAACATGAATACAAAATAAAGTATCAAAGGCCTTCCGCATCAAGAGAACAAATCACTGACCTCTTTTCTATGATCCCGGGTGATTAACTTTTCCTCCTCAAAAAATCTAAGAGTCCGACGAAGTTGTTTAGAATGTAACTTCAAATCCTTTGCCAAATCCTCTTCTCTAACCCATTGCCTTCTGAAGATATATTTGAGGTGTTAAAATTCACTTAAATCAACTCAAGTCCAGTTGCATATCGGCCACTTAATAAATAAACTGCTAGACTGCATAAAACTGCAAACCTGGTGAAATGATTTGAACAATGAAACAAACAAAACCTTAAAACTTCCATCAACTAAACCGCTTTATTTCAATAACGAGAAAGATAATCCAAATCGGAAAAGAATATCAGAGTACTTCAGAGAGTCCACAACCTGGTGAGGGCATCAAGGACCACGACGGCAATCCCTCTGTTATCACTCCTTCCTCCGGCCTTGGGCTGATTGTCACCTTTCGTTGTTATATCGTCGTAAAACGCTCTCGCCGCAAGCTTCACCAACCTAATTCACTCAATAAAATTAGGAGTAAAATTACATAACAGAGAATGTTATGGAATGATTTTATTAGAAAAAATTAAAAACAGATTCAGCGAATTAGTATATACCGATTGAAGGGTTCTACGCTGGTGCTCATAGTAGACAAGTAGTGTGAATTAGGGTTTTCCACAGAACCAAAGTTCGGGCAAGTTTTCCAAGTGTTCTAGCTTCTAATAGAAGCAGATCATATCAACTTCTTCGGATTTCAGAGCTCTAGGATACAGAAAGACGCTCAGAGTCAGCGAGGGAGGCAGAGATCGGAGTGGAGGCTCTTCGAACCAGGAAAGACCCGTCCCCATGAGCATTTAAATAATTTTACTAAAACATATTAAATAAAATTCATATAAAATTTTAGGATGAAGATATTTCTTTCACAATTAAAATATTAAAAGTTTTTCAAATTTAAACTAATAGTAGTCTTTTGAAATTTAAAAATATTTTTGGTTAGATGATTTTTAATTTTTATTTTATTAAAAAATATATTTTAGTTGAAATTTGTAATATAAAAACTGAAAACAAAATTCTATTTGATTGAGACGCAAAAAAAAGATAACAATAAATAAAAAAACAATAACATAGAAATGCAAAAATAAAAAATTTAGAAACGTATAAACTAGAAACACAAAACACAAAACACGAAACACGAAATGTAAAAACGTAAAAGCCAAAATAAATAAAAAAATGCATAATAACAAACAATTGTAAATGCAAAAAAGCAAATAAACGATAAATAGGAAAATCATTAACCCAGAAACGTAGAAATAAAATCTTGGAAAACCAAAAAGTAGAAAAATTAGAAATCAATGGAAAAAAAACCAAGACAACCAAAAATAATAACGCAATATAATTAGCAAAATATTAAATCAGTTTCAGGAACTCACTTGTTTAAAAGCCCAAGCTTTCACGTTCTGCATAAATATAATAAGGATATAAGAGATGAGTTAGGGACGTAAAAGAGAAGAAAAGAGCAAAGAAGCAGTAAAGAGAGTAGAGATGACTTTAAGACGTAAGAGAAGAGAGAAGTGAGAAGAGATATAGTTTCTATAATGAAGGAAGTTTAGAAGAGGAGGAAGTAGAAACTAAAACGTGTGAAAATTTGTTATGAAATATTAGAAAAACATCTTTTTTATATTTATGTAAAGTTGTAGTTTTTATTTTTAAAAACAATAAATGACAATAGTATTTAACCAAATATGGTTTTTGGCTTAATCGATATGAACTAGCATAACTTTGGTATGTGTATGTATCATTTAGGTCATTTACGGGATGAAGATTATATTACTAATCTTACCATGGGCCCTTTGATCCATTCATAAATTTCACCTAAGCTTACCCATTGGGTTTATGGTCCACTACAATGTGTTTGCTTTAACCTAATTGATGTATTCTTGAGGGTGGCCTTCTAGCTTGTAGTGTGAGCTTATTTTTTAACAGCGTCGTTGTACTGGTATGTGTAAGAAATTGATGAGTTGGATTCAACAATCCCAGGTATTCTATTTTCTATTGTGTTTGGTTTTTTGTGTGGTAGAGAACCATAACTTTCACTATGAAATCTGGTTACTATCTTTGTTAAAATTTCCATCAATTGTTATCAGAGCCAAATCAATAAATTTTGAAGCTATTATTTTCATTATATATATATATATATATATATATATATATATATATTGTAAACTCTTATTAACAATGGGGTGTTGTTTTTTTGAGCATAAATACATCATATGTTGTTTATATATGCATTAATATGTGTTTTAGGCAAGCTTTTGCAACAAAAATTGTTGAAATAAGTGAGTTTTTCGCAATAACATTTATGGTTAAAACCTTTTGTTCTCATATCTCCTTTTGGGTGAGTTTTTTTTGGTTAAAATAGATCTTATGGATCATTTAATCTTTGGAAGAGGAGCAAAATCTCTCTAAAATGGTTGAAAACGACTTTCCCGATAGTTAGATACAATTGGGTCGGGCCACAGATAATCCATGGGTCGTTTGACCTATCTGGAAATTAAAGATGAATTATTTACAGCTTTGCCATAACAGTTTATTTACAATTTTGTCATCTCATATTATTTACAAGCTTATTTACAATTTTGCCATCTCATATTATTTACAGCTTTGTCATGATAACTTATTTACAGTTTTGCCATCTTAAGTGATTTACAGTTTTGCCATTAATAATAATAATGACAATGTTAAAATATGTATATACATTGTTAAATATTAAAATTGTGATGTCATTATTTTACAGATTTTTAAGCATGATTCATTTATAATTCAATTATATATTTTATCCAATTACATGATATCTTAGCCATATTTTGGATAACTTTATATTTTTTTGACTAGTTATCTTTTATTTAATATAAAAATTTGTTATATTTTATCATGTTTTTGGATATAATTAAATAGTGTAAGCTTATGAACTTGCCTCTTGTAAGTCTAGGCATTAGACTATTTTTGTCGATATATATATTTTAAGTTTATCAAATTTTACTAAGATCTATATGAGCAACGAAGTTATCCTTGTTTGGTAGGATGCTTAGATTAGTGAAGAGAATATATCGAATGTTATGAATCGGCACAATTTTACTATCCTAGCGATATTCGATTGATGCATTTGGTTATGATATTTAATGTATTGCTCTTTCTTGTGAATGAGTCTATTTTTAATGCTCAGTGGACTCTAGCATTATATGATCACTTTTGTGGATCACTTTGAGAAAGTTGGAGAAAGAGCGAATATCATGATCCTGTGTTACATGCATATTAATGTTACTCTTATGGTTTTTTTCTTTAGCTTTAAGCAGTCCTCAATTCTCTGCCATGTTAAAGCATAATGGGACTAATCACAAACAATGGGTTGAATATCTCATGATGAACTTAACTATTATGAAATTAGGCATGGCCTTGAGAGAAGACTCTCCGCTTGAACCTATTAATGAATCTTCTATTAATGATAAGAAGCTTTATGATGAATGGGAGTACTCGAATAGGTGTTGTTTGATGATCATGAGGTATCATATAAAGGACTCAATACGTGATAACATTCCAAAAATTGAGAATGCCAAGGAATTTCTTGAGGCCATTAATAAGAAATACAAGAAGTTCTCTAGGAATGAAAAGAATGAACTCTTGAGCACTTTGCATTCCACAATTTATGATGGTGTTAGTGGGATTAAAGAGCATATCAACAAAATTGTGGCTTGTTATCATAAGATTAAGGCAATTGATATGGAGCTTGATGAGGACTATATTGTGTGGTTTATCATGGGGTCTCTTCCATCTCAGTTTGATTCCATTAGGTCAAGCTACAATGCTCAGAAAGAGCAATGGACCATAGAGGAGATGAATACTATTCTTGCAAAGGAGGAGGATGACATGAAAAAGGGAAGGGCAAGAAAAGTGGCAATGGCTACAAACCAAAATTATAATGGCCAAAAAAGGAAGTTTCTACCAAAGAATGCCAATAATAATAAGCCTTTCAAGAAACAAAATGCGAGTAATAAAGGGAATGGACAAGGAGCAGTCTTAGCTTCAAATGTTTCCAAGATTGAGGGTTTCAAAGGAAAATACAATTAGTGCCAGAAGCTTGGGCACAAGAAAGACAGATTGTAGGAAGCTTAAGGCAAAACTGGAAAAGGAAGGTAATCTTTTAGTAATGGTTTGCTTGGAATGCAATATCGTTGATCTACCTTCTAATACTTGGTAGTTAGACACTGGTGCTACGATTCATGTACCAAATTGTAGCGCCCCCTTACCGTAGAGTATACACCGGGACGCCCGTAGGTCGTACCGATGCATATTCTACGATGAGGGTGCACTACGATT
>JANIJH010000008.1:57568221-57579819 GCA_024520975.1 Erythroxylum areolatum | reverse complement strand
ACAGTAAACTAGTAAAGTATACAGTACAGTTGTATAATATATCAATATGGACTATTTTGCAATTTTTAAAAAGTTTATGGACTATTTTATAAATTTAAAAAATATTTTGAAACGGTACCCGGTACCGACCGGTACCGGTACAGTTCCGTTCCAGAGCCCGATCCGGTACCGAGCCCGGTACGATATTCATAACATTGGTTTCAAGTATTTTAGTTTTCTGTTTTTAAAAGTTAAAAATTACAATCAAATTTGGTAAACACAATTTTTTTGTTTGTACCGATTACAAGAATTGGTTGTTGAAACAGCTTCTCATCCTTTTTCTTTAGTTTTCTAGACTTCTTACCCTCCATCACCCCACTCACAAATAAGAAAATTTTGTGCTCATCTTTCGTGACCTCGTTTTTTGTTTAAGTCTTACCAAAATTGTTTGAATTGCACTAAATTATGTCTTCTTCTTCTTTTTTTCCCTATTCGTTGTTTGGGTCTTTCAACTTTCTTGTAATTGAAAGCTTAAGTGGGTGGATTTCAAACTCATAAGTCATATTTTAAACTCCTTAGATGAGATTCGCCCCAAAAGCAAAACTGTTTAAGCCCATTGATGGGCTATTGTTTAGCTCCCCGCTCTCCGTAATTTCACAGCTCCTTTGCCTCTGTCGTCTTGGCTTCCACCCATAAATGATATAAAACTCACTGATCCATCAAGATGAAACTCTCTCCTTCTCGCCGACCCTTCTCAAAGATCACCATTCCCAAATCCACAAACTTTTGCACTTCTGGTTCCTGCGTAATTCCACAAACTATCAGCACTTTTAAAGACAAGGACTCGGATTTCGTGGCAATTCTGATAAACATATTACGAGGAAAACAAAGCTGGAAGCATGCGTTGAATGATCCATTTGTTTTAACGAATTTGAGGCCTCACCACATTGAGAGGGTTTTGATGCAGACTCTGGATGATTCCAAGTTGGCTTTAAGGTTCTTCAATTTTCTGGGCTTGCACGCAAATTTTAACCACTCAACTTTATCCTTTTGTATTCTAATTCATGCTCTTGTCAATGCTAACCTGTATTGGCCTGCTTCTTCGCTCTTCCAAACATTGCTTTTTCGCGGCATTGGCCCTAGAGAGATTTTTGACAGTCTCTTGGACTCTTTCAGGAGATGTAAACCTAACTCGAGTTTGGGGTTTGATTTGTTGATTCAAAGTTATGTGCAAAATAACAGAAGCTTCGATGCCGTTTCCATATTCAGATTGATGACGAGTTGTAATTTAATGCCTGAAATCAGGACTTTGAGTGCACTTCTTAATGGGTTTTTGAAGATTCGGCAATTCGACATGGTTTTAATCTTGTTTCATGAGATTGTAAACTCGGGGATTAGACCTGACGTTTACATTCAGGCAGCGGTAATTCGAAGTTTGTGTGAGTCTAAGGATTTTGTTAAGGCCAAGGAAATGATATGTTGGCTGGAATCCAATGGTTATGATTTGAATTTAGTGGCATATAATTTGTTGATTAATGGCCTTTGCAAGGGTCAGAGAGTTTGGGAAGCTGTTGAGATAAAAAATAGTTTAGCTCGGAAAGGACTGAAAGCTGATGTAATAACTTATTGCACTTTGGTACTTGGGTTATGCAAGGTGCAGGAGTTTGAAGTTGGCTTGGAGGTGCTGAATGAAATGATTGAGATGGAGTGTATTCCAAGTGAGGCAGCTGTTTCATGTCTTGTTGAAGGGCTAAGGAGAAAGGGGATGACTGATAATGCTTTTGATTTGGTAAATAAGCTTGGTGGGATTGGGGTGACGTCCAATTTGTTTGTATACAATGCATTGATTAATTCTTTGTGTAAAGAAGGAAAATATGACAAAGCAGAGTTGCTTTATAATGAAATGGGAGAGAAAGGTTTGTCTGCAAATGATATCACTTATTCTATTTTAATTGACTCGTTTTGCAGGAGGGGTGAAATGGATACTGCAGTTCTTTTCCTTGATAGAATGAAAAGCACAGGGATAAAAGTTACGGCTTATCCCTACAATTCCTTGATAAATGGTCACTGTAAGTTAAGGAATTTGAGGACAGCAGAGTTTTTCTTTTTCGAGATGATTCATCGAGGATTGACGCCAACGGTTGTAACTTACACAGCATTAATTAGTGGGTATTGCAATGAAAAAGAGTTAAATAAGGCTTTTAGACTGTATCATGAGATGACTGGGAAGGGCATTGCACCAAATGTATACACCTTTACTGCACTTATATCTGGGCTTTGTCAAGTAAATATGATGACTGAGGCTAATAACTTGTTCAATGAAATGGCTAGACAGAAGATTATACCAAATAAGGTGACTTACAATGTTGTGATTGATGGCTATTGCAGGGAAGGAAACACACCAAAAGCCTTTGAATTGCTCAATGAAATGGTAGAGAAGGGTCTTGTTCCAGATACATATACCTACAGGTCTCTAATAAGTGGTCTTTGTTCTACTGGTGGGGCATCTGAAGCCAAAGTTTTCATTGATAATCTTCACAATGAGCATCGTAAGTTAAATGAGATTTGTTACAGTGCACTTCTCCATGCCTATTGTAAAGAGGGGAGATTGAAGGATGCATTGAATGCCTGCCGTGAGATGGTGAATAGAGGTGTGGACATGGACCTTGTGTGTTATGCTGTACTTATAGATGGTAGTCTGAGGCAACATGATACAAAAGCTTTCTTTGGTCTTTTGAAGGATATGCGAGATCAAGGATTAAAGCCTGATAATGTAGTATATACAAGCATGATTGATGGGCATAGTAAAGCAGGGAATCTAAACAAGGCATTTGAGCTTTTGGACATAATGGTTGAAGAAGGATGCACTCCTAATATTGTAACATACACAGCCCTGATAAATGGTTTGTGCAAGGCTGGATACATGCATCAGGCTGAGCTTCTTTGCAAGAACGTGCTGGTTAGTGATTCTCCTCCAAACCACGTGACTTACGGTTGTTTCCTAGACCAACTTACAAAGGAAGGGGACATGGAGAAAGCTTTAGAGCTTCACAACGTCATGCTTGATGGGTTGTTAGCGAATACTATTTCACATAATATACTTGTCCGTGGCTTCTGCAAATTGGGTAAGTTTGAGGAGGCAACCGGCATTTTAGATGGAATGGCAGAGAATGGTATTTTCCCAGATTGCATCACATATTCAACTGTCATCTATGAGTATTGCAGAAGGGGTAATTTACCCGAAGCTATTAAGTTATGGAACACTATGTTAAGTAAGGGTCTCAAGCCAGATGTAGTAGCATACAACTTTTTGATACATGGTTGCTGTCTTGCTGGAGAAATAGGGAAGGCTTCTGAATTGAAGGATGAAATGATGAGAAGAGGTCTAAAGCCAACGAGAGTGCAACGCAGTGGACTAATTCACAGAGATATCTAAAAGAGTTAATACAGATTGTTATGCTTGTAGATTAGATTAGCTGTGTAATATGTGTTAATCTCAATTAGGATGACTTAAAAGCTGGCTATGGGATCATTAGAGAGAGTTGCTGGCCCACCGTCAAGTTTACTACACTAGAATTTAGTTCAAAGCACTAGAGGAAAGATATTTTTGTATTGAAAATGCTCTCTTGTAATTTGTAAATAGATTGTTTCCTAGTAATTGAGTTGGCCTCCACTAATTTCTTTGTTATTTTACATCTCTTTTTGTTGTTTTCCATTGTTGATAGTTTTTGTTGTGTAATATTAAAATGCTTTGGATTTCGTTAATTAGAAAAAATTTTCTTTTCAGTTACATAAAAGTAAATTTGCGATTCTTCTTCAACCAACAAAATATAAAAATTAGATATGATTATCACACAAACATAGTATTATACAAAATATAGTAATTAGCACAACACGTATATACAATACTAGTAAATTTGGGACAACACAATACTTAGAGATTAATGAGTAAAATTGGCACATGTCTTATTATATTAACATTATCATCATCTCCTAATAATAGTGTTAGGAGTGTAATAAATATGTTGATATTTTGTAAGTTTACAATACGTCTTATTATAAATGAAGGTAAAAGTATAATTAATATTAGGTAAAAAATGACCTGCTATACTTTTTCATTTTCTTCATTTACTTTCTTAATAAATTTATCATAAAATCTCTTAACATTTATTTAAGTTATTACGAGCTCTTTGCGGTTAAATTATCATTTTATTTATCTTATAAAACAATACATTTTCGACCTTGGAAATGCGTAGTAATTTGAATGGAACTAGTCCATTATATGGACCACCAAAAGTTGTTAAGTGGTTTAAAGAATTGTTATATACTTGGTATATGGACTCTCTTAGGCTATGTTTGGTTAGACGAAAGGTTTTTTATGGAATGAAATGGTTTATAATATAATGGAATGTAAATAGATGTAATATTAAAAAAAATATTGTTTGAGAGAGATGTAAGGATTCATAATTTAATATAATGAAATGTTGTTTAAAAGAAGGATTCATAATATAATATAGTGAAATGTTATTTATTATTAAACCCTCCAAATCGCAGGTAACTTATTTTTACTGTTTAGGATAGAATGAGACATAATGTGAAATCTTTCCCTTCCATTTCCATTATAAACCCTCCTTCCAAATGATGAAAAAATATTACATTCCGTTCCATTCTATTAATAACCACCCAACCAAATACAGCCTTAGTCTACTAGGCAAATAATGTGGCAAAAAGGGTAACTGAAAGAAAAATATTCAAAATATAAAATATATAAAAATAAATATTTGTTTTGCTTCTAAAGGAAAGGATGTTATGATATACAATTCAATTAAAAAAATCACATATTTTACCATGAGAATATAACATCTCATCTTTAGCCTTTTCAAATTATTTGATGGGGACTCAAATGTTAAAAAGTCCATATCACAAGCACATTAAAGAATATGAGATTGAATGAGGACTTAATGCAACTAAGTTTAAAAGAACGTTAACATGTGACAATTTGAAAATGTTAATGACTCATTTGTTTATAGAGAATTATGATACAACCGAGCTATACTCATAAAATATTTAAGGAAGATAAAGAAGGAAGGAAATAGGAACTGGGGAAATAAAGATTAGACAGGGATAGTAGTATTGATATCTGCTAGAAAATATTATAAAATAAGGACTCAACAACAATTAAAGAGGCTGCATTCTCTCCTTAACAAAGATGTTGCCTGAAATCTTAACAAAATAACCTACTATTTTTATGCTATTTCTATTGTATCAACCCCTCTATATCATATCAGATCCTTTGTGTGGATGAAAATCAATAAAAATAGGGTTGAAATTGATTTACGGTATAAAAGATCTCATTGAATTATTTGACTCTAGCATTTAAAGAAGAGGAAGGAGAAAAAGCTTGCTAGGTTTTCGGTTCGGTCTTGATATTAAAAATCATGTTTACAGTTAGCAATAAAATTCTTGATGAGGTGGCAATAGTAAAGGCTTGGTAGGATTGGGCTAGGTTTCATGATACAATTGTGGTAAGAGTCTATGAGATGGTGAAGGTCTCACTTCGGGTTAGATTAGAAGGAAGCTCTTTTTGGTATCAGGTTATAAAGTTTGGGTCAAGAATATCATATTTTGTTCAACTTGGGTTGTTGCTAACATTATTTCTTCGAGCCCATTTGGGTTAAGCATATTGAGTTTAGCTTGTAATCTTTCTTCAAGCCCATTTACAAATACAATAGTCATGTAACTCTTTTCCATCCTCCCAACTGATGCTGCTATCATCTCAAACTGTGCTCAATATTCTGCCATGGTCTTGATTTGGCAATGTTAGGTATGTGAAAGTAGGATAGAAAAACATAAAATGAAAGATAAACTTTATTACTTTTCAGATACTCACAATTCTACAAAAAGTTATTCTATTTATAAAACCATAACTAACTGAAAAACATAAAATTAGGAAATGCAGCCACTAACTCCTATAGACCAGGAAAACTAACAACAAACTTAAAGCAGTAAGTTAGACCCAAAACAAACTCTTATTGACTAGGTCAACAAAGAAATTTAGCAGATATTTCTAACAATTCCTCCCTTAAACTGAAAGTTTTCAAATTTTTCAGTTAAGACTTATCAAGTGCATAAACTCCAAACAGTCCCCTTAACTTCTGAAACGTAGGCAACTTCAATGGCTTAGTCATTATATCAACTACTTGATCTTCACTTTTGCAGTATACATGATCAATTTTTCCATCCTTTGTGAGATCCCTCAAAACATGAAACCTTACGTTTATGTGCTTGCTTCTTCCATGTAGAACATGATGTTTAGATAGTTTGATGACAAAACTATTGTCACAATAAATTGCAGTAACACCCTTTAATGGAAATGTAACTCTTTCGGTAGTTTTCTTAGCCATATTGCTTGGCAAGCACAAGCTGTTGCAGCTGCAAACTTTGCTTTAATTGTTGACAAAGTGACAAGAGCTTGCTTTTTTGAAGACCATGAAATAGCTTCTGATCCTAACATGAAAACCTGACATACTCTTTCTATCATCCAAATATCCAGCATAGGCACTATCTGTAAAACCAAATAAGTCTGATTTTTCATTTTTCTTGTAAAATAGACCATAATTTGCAGTTCCTTACAAGTAGTGAAAAATTCTTTTTGCAGCATAAAGATGGATCTCTCTTGGACATTCCATATATCTACTAATAAGACTTACAACATGCATTATGTCAGGTCTTGTTGCAGTCACATACATTAAGCTTCCCACGATCTGCTTGTATAAAGTGATGTCCACCTTTCTTCCATCAGAATCTCTCCTAAGCTTCAAACCATACTTAGTTGGTGTGCAAACAGAATTACAGTTCTTCATCTGAAATCTATCCAAAATTTCTTGCATATATCTCTTCTGAGATATAAATATACTAGCAGAATTTTGCACTACTTCTATACCAAGAAAATAATGCATCAATCTAAGATCAGACATACCAAATTCAAGCATTATGGATTGCTTAAAATTTTCAAACATAGCACAATCATTTCCTATGTAAATAAAATCATCAACATATAGGTAAATAATAAGCATCTTTCCTCCTCCACCAATCTTAATTAAGAGAGTATTCTCATATGGACATTTTTGAAATCCTTTTTTTAGAAAATAGGCTTCAATTCGGCTATACCAAGCACATGGAGCTTGTTTTAGCCCATATAATGCCTTTTTGAGTTTATAAATCTTACTTTCACTTCCAAACTTTACATAACCAGGTGCTTGGTCAATAAATACCTGTTTTTGAAGGTCACCATGCAAAAATGCTGATTTTACATCCAATTGGAAGATTGGCCAGGAGCTTTGTGCAACTAGAGTGATTACCAATCTGATTGTATCATGCATAGCAACTGGGGTAAAAACCTCCTTGTGGTTAATTCTGTATTCTTGTTTGTAGCCTTTAGCCATCAATCATGCTCTATACTTATCAACTTCGCCATTCGCCTTGAGCTTCGTCTTGTATATCCACTTCACACCGACTGTTTTTGGCCTTTTGGAAGCTCTATCAACTCCCAAGTATTGTTTTTTTCAATAGATGAAATTTCATCGTCCTTAGCCTTTCTCCATTTTGAGTCTTTGACAACATCATTAAATATAACTGGATCACAATATAAAAATAGGGCAAAATGTGTAAGTGGGTGCTCAAACTGATCAATCTTAGTTACCTCGTAGTCTTCCATCCATGCAAGTTTTCTTCTAACACGTTGAGGTCTTTTTTTACTCAAACTGGTAGAATACTTTGAGTGACAGTTGGTTGTTACTGTCTATTTGTAGGCTACTGCCTTGTTTCTTCATTTTCACCATCAAAATCAACTTGTATTTGCAGTTTAGACTTATTTCCATCACCAGTCCAGAATTGTTCTTTATCGAAAAACATGTCGCGGCTAATGACAATTTTCTTAGTCATCAGATTTTACAATTTGTATGCCTTTGATAGCTTATAAACACCAAGGAAGATGCATTTTTCACCTTTGTCATCAAGTTTACTCCTCTTTTGATTTGGAACATATGTATATGCTATGCAACTAAAAGTTCTAAAATGATCTACACTTGGTTTTTGTCCACTCCAAGCTTCTTCGGCTGTCAAATTTTGAACAGCAAGTGTAGGGCTTCTATTCAGTACATGAAAGCTCCAGTTGACAACCTCAGGCCAAAAACTTTTCTGAATTCCACTGCCTTTAAATATAGTAAGCACCATGTTCAAGATTGTCTGATTCTTCCTCCCTAAAATGCCATTCTGTTGTGGCGTATACGCAACAGTAACTTGTTTTTGAATTCCATTCTCCTCACGAAAATTTACAAATTCTTATGAGTTGGATTCTCCACCGCGATCACTACGAAGAATCTTTATAAGCATGCCTGCTTCTTTTTCAACTCTTGCGTTGAAGTTTTTAAATGCTGAAAAAGTTTCAGATTTTTCTTGCAAAAAATAAACCCAAACTTTTCGACTATAGTCATCAATGAACGTTATAAAGTAACGTTTACCACCATTTGATGTTGGACTTATAGGTCCACATAAATCAAAGTAAACAAGCTCCAACACCTTCTTTGCTCTCCATTATCTTCCTTTTTGAAAATTATCTCTATGTTGTTTCCCAACTACACATTCTTCACAAATTTGAGAAGGGCCTTTGATTTTTGGTAGATTAGTCACCCTGTTCTTTTGCTGCAATGATTTTAGTCCTCTAAAATTAAGATGACTATAGCAAAAATGCCACAACTAGCCCTCGTCCTTTACTCTTGTAGAGAAGCATGTGTGAGTAGTGTTGTTGAGATACAAAGGGAACATCCCTTTTGTTGTCATATTGATTTGAACAATCAAACCCAATCTTTTGTCTTGAATATGAAAAACTCCTTTTTTATAGTAATCTCATATCCCTTCTCCTAGAGTTGTCTAACACTAAGTAAATTGTTTTCAATTTTGGAACAAAATAAACGTCAAAAATAATCTGAGTAGAGTTCTCCTTGGTGTGGATCTTAACATTGCCTTTGCCCATGATAAAAACTGTAGATTTGTCACCAAATGTCATGGTATTACAAAATGTTTCATCTAAGTCTGAAAATATAGATTTATCTCCACACATGTGAATATTGCATCCTGTATCCAAGTACCACATATGTTGATAAACATCTTCTTTTATATGACTGTCCATCAAGAGAAAAACTTGTTCTTCTTTCTCCACAAAATTTGACTTTGCACCTGAATCTTTCTTGAAACTAGTCCTATATTAAAACCTGTAGTGCCCATACTTGTGACAACGAAAGCATTTAATATTGGACTTATCATGACCTCTTTCTTTGATACTGGAGTTAGCTGCATGATCCTTATCTACTTTAGAGTCAGCTACATGGATCTGGTCTACTTTTTGATGAGAATTCTTGTCCTTCCATTTTCCTTTTCCACGCCCAAAACCTTTTGGATTAGTTACTACCTTTAGAGCTTACTCTTTTTTCTCTTACTAGATAACTTTCTACTCATGAACCAATAAAAAACTTTGTAATTCATCAAATGAAAGCACATCAATGTCTTTAGATTCTTCTATTTAACAAACAATGAAATTAAATTTTGGTGTCATTGATCGAAGAATTTTCTCCACAATAGTGACATCCTCAAAATTTTCACCATTGATATGCTTCTTATTAGCAATCTTCATCGTTCTAGCGAAAAAATTTGTAACGGACTCTCTTGACTTCATGCGTAAAGTCTCAAATTCAGTATGTAGTCTTTGAAGCTACACCCTCTTTGCCCTTGCATTTCCTTGATACTTCTTCTTCAAGGAATCCTAGATCTGTTTGGAGGAATCCTAGATCCAAAGAATCGTCTCCAAGATTGCTCGATCAATAGCTTGGAAAAGATAGTTTTTGGCCTTAAGATCTTTCAGCTTCAATGCATCTAATTCCACTTTTTGCATCTCTAACAACACTGCTCTAGCTATAAGCTTTTCAATTCCAAATTCAACAACATGCCAATACTCCTTAGACCTCAAGAAGTTCTACATCAACATGCTCCAATGGTCATAATGACCATCAAATCATGGAATCACTGGCTGCACAAATGTTGTTTCAGATGCAATTTGCTACTGCAAAACAAAAATGAGGTTAAATAGAAACATAGCTACTACTACACTCTTTCTCACTTATGTCTCCCCTCTGGATTTTTCACTCCCCGTATCCAAGCTTTGATACCACTGTTAGGTATGTGAAAGTAGTACATCAAATATAAACTGAAAGATAAACATTATTGCTTTATGAAAAACAAACACTCGCAATTCTACATAAAGCTGTTCTATTTATAAAATCATAAATAACTAAAAAACATAAAATTAGAAAATGCAGCCACTAACTCCTATAGACCAAGAAAACTAACAACAAACTTAAACTAGTAAGTTAGACCCAAAACAAACTCCTATTGACTATGTCAACAAAGAAATTCAATAGATATTTCTAACAGGCAAATGGCGAAAATGATTGAATAATTGACCCCTTATATGGTCTAAAAAACGTCTGAAGCATCTACAATTTCAACATCTCCCATGGTGTAAATGGTCTTCCTTTCTTCAAATCTTAACCATGATTGTGCCTCCCCCTCAAAATACACCTATATCGCTTCTAATTTCTCTTATTCTGACAGCTTGTTTATTGAAAAGTACCTCTTCTCATAAGAAATCCAAATATCTGGATCCTCACTTTTGAAGATAGGAAGGTCAAGTCTCCTAAGCTTGCAGTCCTTCTCCACATTCCTCTCTGCCAATTACAACATCTTCTCTCTAATGCTATTATGTCCAGTCCAGTCCAATTTAAAAAAGGTTTTCGTTCTATTTAAAGATAATTCCTCACTTTCTTTCTTATTTTCTTTCACTTCCTTTGCACTACCAATGTAATTTAATTTAATATTGTTTTTATAATTTATAAATTAATTAAAAATTTTGATAAATTAATCAATTTTTAAAATTTTATCTTAAAATTTTATTTTAAAATTAAAATTAAAATAATTTTAAAAAATAAAAATGTGTCATAGGCGTGAAGCTATCATTTTGTTTTTCATTTTGCTTATAAATGGTAATTTATAAATTATAAAAAATTGATTAAAAAAAAATAAATGATAAATTTGTTTTTTATTTTGTTTTTCAATTTAAATTTTTTTATTTTAAAAATTTTATTAAAATTTGTTTAATTAATTTATAAATTATAAAAACAAAATAAACGGTAATTTTGTTTATAAATTTGTTTTCCATTTTGTTTATAAAGGGTAATTTATAAATTATAGAAAAAATTGATTAAAGCAAAAATAATAATAATTTTGCTTTTCATTTTGTTTATATTTTTTTTCCAATTTAAATTTTTATTTTAAACTTATATTTAAAATAATAATAATAATAATAATAATAATAATAATAATAATAATAATAATAGATAAAAATGTGTCACAGGCTTGACACAATTTATTAAAATTGTTTAATTAATTTATAAATTATAGAAAACAAAATAAATGATAATTTTGTTTATAAATTTGTTTTTCATTTTGTTTATAAATTTGTTTTTCATTTTTTTTATAAATGGTAATTTATAAATTATAGAAAAA
>JANIJH010000008.1:57478365-57490976 GCA_024520975.1 Erythroxylum areolatum | reverse complement strand
AACGGCGTGTGGTGCGACGTTTTTAATAACGTCACAAAAAATTTTACCCGACGTTTTCCAAACATTTGCGACGTTTATAAAACGTCGCAAATTGGGTATTTTCCTTGTAGTGTCTTTCGATCTCAAGAAATTTTCCATCAACATGCTCCAATGATCATAGTGACCATCGAAGCGAGGAATCATTGGTTGAACAAAATTGTCTGAGGCCATTCACACTTTTAGACGTAACGAAAAAGCTACTGCTTTGATTCTAAACCTTGCTCTAATACCAATAATAGAAAGAAGAAAGAGACTCGTTGAAAAAATAAATTGACAGAAGAGGATGTACTGGAAACTTTTTCAACACTAAATTCAAATATGGAATAGCCTTAATATAGGCATTACATGAACTGAAATTAGCTAATAAAAAGTAAACTACTTCCATTAACTTGAAACGTGGTCCACTACTCCTAAGTCCTACTTCCACTAACCTGAAACGTGGTCCACTACTCCTAAGTCCTAAAGATCAGGTCAAATTGAATCTTCCACTTTTGATGAACGTGAAACATAAATATTAAAATAATATCAACACTGATTGGTTCCTAAACCTAAAAGTAAAAAATATTAGTTATATGTTGATGATTAAAACAGGAATCATGTACTTCTTGTACAAATCATGGAAGGAGAGGAACTACAAAAGGTTCAAGAACATTAAAAAGGAGCCTACACTACAAAGGAGAAACATCATTCAAGGAACAAAGGAAATGGTGATAATGAAAAACCTAAACCTCAATTGTAGTTTTCAATTTAGACTAAACTGGAATCTGTCCTAGATCAAAAAAAATACAGGCTCAAAAACCAGAAGGATAAACATGCAACAGGATAGGAGAATGAATAAGGAAAATATGAGACAAAGGAACATATAAAGAAAGGGCGGCTGCGTCCTGTGTGTTTCCTTTCCGTCTCTTCTTCTCGCAGGATGGATTCTCAAATTAAGCATGCTTTGGTTGTGAAGATCATATGTCATCGTAAGTGACATAGGTTAGAGTCAAATTTCTTGATGACTAGAATCGGTATGTCATAAGAAACGTGAAGGAATCGGTGAGAGAATGGGATATACTCACTCTTCTTAAGTTTGAGAGGGAGGCTAGGAGGCTCCGTTGATTGCATCAGATGCATTGTTTCTCGGACACCAAAGAAGAAGATGAAGATAACCCCACTGCTCAATACGTGGATCCTCAAAACAGGAAGATGAAACATAAATTAGTACAGAACAAATCAAGAAAATAAAGACAGAGTATAGAACTCACCTCAGACAGTCGGAGCATGCAAAAGAGGAAACGAAAGGGCTAGAACAATCTCCCTGAAGAGAGAGGAAAAAACAGGACTTCAGCCTCGGTGAAAAACACGTCTGAAATGGACGAATGAAGCATAGGCATTTTGACAAAACACTTGGCAATATTGTAGCTTAATTACAAAATGTGTCATCTTATATAACTAGGACGTTTGGTTAACCTTATAGCAGTATAATTTTTATCAATAGAATTTAATAAGAACTTTTTTAAAAAGTTAATTCATTGGTTGGTTGTCATTTAAATTTTTTTTATAAAAAGATCTTCATTCAATTGACTGTTTAGTAACAAAAAATAAAAATTACTTTTAATTTTAACTATATTTTATTTTATAATAAACATTATTTATGCATATAAATATTAGTTAAAGTATATTAAACAATATGCAAAGTATAATATATTAGTTATTATATAATTTTAAATCATATAAAACATAAATAAAAATATATCTAACCAAATCTTTTATATGAATTATAACACAAGTAAAAATAATATCAAAAATAAATATTAAAACATATAAAAAAACTAAATAATATTATATACTCCCAAAATAAACGTAAAGATGAGTTTGTGGATATTGTGAAAATTATGTGTAAAATATAAGGACAAAAGAAACTTAAAAATAGGCTCATTAATTAATCTGAAAAATCTACTTGAAAAAACGCATTTTTTAGAAGTTTCAAATTTAAGTTTTTTAAAAAATTGTATTTTGACTGCTAAAAAAGTCATATCTATTAAAGAAGTACTTTTTTATTTTACAATTAAATATTCATTTTTCTTAAAAATGACTTTTGTGGTGAAAAAAATACTTATTGATCTCCCAAAAGTTTATCCAAGTAGAAAATAAATAGTTGCTATAAGAAGTTAGATTATGTTCCGTACCTTAACATTGTACTTAACCAAGTTGTAAGGTTTAAACCATGGTTCAATAGAAATACATTCATTTTAATTTCAAAAAGAACTTTCACTCTAGAGAGAGAAGCTCCCTTTTCTCACCATTCTATGTACGTTTCTCATAAATTTCTTGGATTTGTCTGAGACTTTTGTTTGTATGCTTCCTTAGATTCTGCTCTCCTGTTACAATCCGAAGCTTCTTATATCTTGTTCCTTTTTAGTTCTTGTTTCCTGCTCACATCTCTTTGCTTCGATGTCCCTTGGTTTCCTCCTCCACCTTTCATTAGCACCATATAAAATATATTATAAAAATGCTAAATCACAAATAACTAACTCTATAAACATGTAAAATATGAACTTACCATCGCTTGTATTCATTATTGAATGAGGTACTAAATATAGACCTAAGTAATCCTTTTAGAATAAGGGCACCTTATATAAATTTTTATAAAACTTAGTACATTCTTTTTTTTTTTAGTTAGCTCACGAGGTATTCTAGGATGGTCCCAACTGTGAGAAGATGCTTTTAAACCATCCATTCTTAAACTAATCTCTGCTCGCACCGAATCAGTCTGTAAAAAGTAAAGTACTGGCCGAATAGATTTTAGTACATTTTTTTATGTGTTAACAATGTAGATATATCAAATACTAACTGAAGGATAGTGATTACATGTCAAAAGTTGACAGTTCATTAAAGAAGAAAACTTTACCGATCTAAACAATATAACTTCTAAACAACTTAACCAAAAATACAATATAATGTTAGGAAAAAATTCTACTCTAGTTATTGTTACCTCATTTCTATTTGTTGTTAGCTTATTTGATTGTCTCTAATGGTGTTTCTTTTTTGTTTTTCGAGATTGACCTGTACTTATTACTTTACTATTATATAATAGGTCAACTTGCCTATGCTCTTGTTCTAGGATAATAGAAGCAGCTACCATAGAAAAATATCTTCTTTATAGTCTTCCTTTTATCATAATTGAATAATAACCCTTTATAACATCAATTGCTCACTCATTTGATCTCGCAAATGCTCAAATACATTTCAAAACATCATTTCTTGATCACATAATATACTGGGGTTCATATCATGTCATGCTCACAAACTAATTGTTCTGCATACCAACTTTTTTGTAAGGACATTAGTCTATCGACTCTATCCATATATATCTAGAATGCACAAAATGCTTTTAAAACCTAACATTGGTCAACCTAGGTCTCTTATATTTTCAAACTTTCAAGTTATTTGAAGGATAAATTCCAAATATTTCACAAAACTAAATTTAAAACCATTTCAAAAATTCTTCAAAAGTATTTTGTTGCGTCAAGAGAATCTTCTTTAATCTCAAATCGAATTTCTTTTTGCTTATGGAAAGATTTGTGCATTTTGTACACACTGAAACATATTTATGCAAGATCGAGCCCTTACAATATTGTAACAATCAAGGTAAGATTATAATAAAGAGTACCATGATGTGTTACATATGAAATAACTTTCTTCTTTCTTGTTCCGGATATAATGTAATTGAATTATCTTAAAGCTCTCTTACGATGTATTTGTGCTTCACTTTGCTCTTTTTTTTTCTGTCTTTTACTTTCGAATAATTAAATTGCTCTTTTGATTGCTTAACCTTTTCATTTAACTTAATTTTTCATATATTGCTTGAATCCATTGTTGCCGCTGATATCACTAAAAATGAACTAATTAATAGTAATATGCTTTATTATTATTAAAATCATGAGTTGAGACCTTATTTAACATATTATTCTATGATAGTAAATATGATGTATATAGTTGTTATGTGGTGAGTGTTTGATAAATGTGTTAATTGCAACAAACTTTGTGTTATAAAACATATAAAAGGTGAAAGGAGTTATTTACCAATTTAAATTAAAAATTGAATTAAGATATAACGAAGGAAGCTTGAGGTTTTACAAAAGGAGAAAATATAGTTCAGCTCCTGGAAAGGAAAAACACCAAAGTGAGAAGCAGACCTTCACTAACTCAACTAGAAAAATATTAAAAGAGGAAGCTAAGCTTAAGCTACATATGCAATGAACGTAGTTAGCCACTTCAGTTGGGGATTCGACAACTGGATTTTGACTTAGTACTTTCTTTATCAAAGTTTTTAGAAGTGGTTGTGGGAATTAGCATTTTATAGATGCAGAGAGTAGCTTGTAAAGCTGACAAGTGCCTTGAATATTATATATCAAGCATTTGAAGTCTACTTTCTCATCTTTAGCCTTTGATTTAAGGTTTATGTTCCATTTGACTCTTTAGTTCATTTCATTTTTAGCAATTTTAGGGCATGAAATCCATTTGCTTGCCACATTGGTATCATAGGTGGGTGAATTGATATCCCTTGCCGTCACATTTGATGAAATTGCCAACTAATCATGTATTTTGTGTTACAAAACGAAAGCAACATATTTGGTAGAGAAAACTTAGTTTAGCGAGTCCAAATTTTCTGTTCAATTTTAAAGTGTCTTATTATGTTCAATGAATCTCAGTCATTCATTTATGTAGATCTTGCATCGATCTCACATAAATAAATATGAATCTTATATAAATAAATGACTGAAATTTATGAAATAAAATAAGATATTATAAAATTATACAGAAGATCCTGTCTCAGAATGTAGCTTATTCCCACCCCCCACAGACAACACACACATGTATGAGATAGCCAATCTGGAAAATTGCAAAAGTAAAACCCCTCTTTTTTAGAAAAGGGCAAAAAGCGACTGATGCTACAAGGACGGACGCAAGGAAAGGAATAAGGGAGAAAGAGAGAGAGGGGGGAGTTAAAAAAATTAGCAAAAATCACCAGACTCGGAGGCTCTATTCGATTCCTCTTTATTAAACACAAATCATCCAAACAACATTATTCCAAAAGAGAAATCAAATTTCTCTAATGCCCTTTTGCTTCTGATTCTGTTGTTTCTCTGTGGAGAGGAGCCGGTGGTTTTCGTCTCTTTTTCTTGTGTGGTTCACTATGGCTGCTCCACCGGCGAGGGCTCGCGCTGATTACGATTACCTCATAAAACTTCTCCTCATCGGCGATAGTGGTACATTTTATCGTTTTCGATTGTCTTTCTGCTTTTCGATTTAATCTAGTTCTCCGGTTCTATTAGATATTATCTGGCAGAAAGAAAGGTTCTACGAATTGAAGAAATATTTGTTGTGGCTTGAATCAAGGATGGGCTATTCCTTAAGATAGCTCGTTTAGATTTCTCCATTTTACCCAAGTCTGTTTAATTGACATCCATGCAATTGATAAAAACCTTTTTTCAATCTGAATGTTATTTGTTCTTAGGTGTGGGCAAGAGTTGCCTTCTGTTACGTTTCTCCGACGGTTCCTTTACCACCAGTTTTATCACCACTATCGGGTACCTATTCGCTTTTTACCTGCTCAAGTTTCTGGTTTCGTTGATTTAATTTTGATGATTCATGGACCCTTCTAAGGCTCTTCTTCTATTTGCAGCATTGATTTTAAGATAAGAACCATTGAACTTGATGGCAAAAGAATTAAGCTTCAAATTTGGGATACAGCTGGTCAAGAGCGGTTCCGAACTATTACAACTGGTTAGTTCTCCTGTCCTTACACTCCTCTTACTTGATTTCATGAGCAGAGATGGTATGTCCATAGTCTGGTCTCCATATTTGTTTCTACTTTTGTTTCATGTCTTGTTGCTGTGGTTGTTAAAAGCCATAGACCAAGAAACAAATTATTTAGACAACCCTTCTACAATTAAGATTACTCATGACTGAATTGAATGCCAAGACAGGCATTCAGAAAGCCTGAAATGAATCATCCTGTTTTTATATAACAAAAAGAGTTATAAAAGCTGGTTGAACACATGCCACTGACTAAAATATCTCGTTTTCACTTTAATTCGTTGAATGGGGTTATTGGTTCATTCCAATATGTGACATGATGAAGTGAACTATCTCCCATTGATTTCTGTTGTTTGTTTTGATAATGATCTGGGTGGTTTTTTCTTCATGTTTTGATTGTTGTTTATCAAATCAGTTTCACTTCACATTGTTTATCAAATCAGTTTCACTTCACATTTCTGATTTTTGTTCCATGTAGCTTGTTTCTGTTTTTGATCCTAGTAATCCATTCATCTTATGATCACATTTACAGCTTACTATCGTGGAGCGATGGGTATTTTGCTTGTCTATGATGTTACTGATGAGTCATCTTTCAATAGTAAGTTCATACTGTTCATCACCTCAAAAAATTCAAATAGCTGTCAAATTTAGATTATTGCTATACTTCATTTTTGGTCATTCATTTGTTCATTATTTTGCACTGGTATCAAAATACCTCCATTTGTGTTTCCACCTTTTGGCTTCATGCACTTTTCTTATGAATATCGCCTTTCACCATCTTCAGATATTAGGAATTGGATCCGCAACATTGAACAGCATGCTTCTGACAATGTCAACAAGATATTGGTAGGGAACAAGGCTGACATGGATGAAAGTAAAAGGGTACGTTGCATATATTGTTGTATGTTAATGCATATATTATCACATTTACAAGAAACTTTCTCATCCCTCTATTTTCATATCTCAAATAATTCTTTGCCTCTTGTCTCAGGCAGTGCCGACGTCAAATGGCCAAGCACTTGCTGATGAGTATGGGATCAAATTCTTTGAGACTGTGAGTAAACCTGTCCAAGTTTGACCTTGAATAGACCTCTATTGGTATTTATATCAAAGACAATGTATTGCAGAGTGCTAAAACGAACCTAAATGTGGAACAAGTTTTCTTTTCAATTGCGAGGGACATAAAGCAAAGGCTGGCAGACACCGATTCAAGGGCTGAGGTACTGAACTCTCATGCTTTGCATACTTTATATGGGAATATCATGAAATATATGGAAGCAAAGCAAGAGAAACCCTAGAGGAAAGCGTTTCAATTTTGGATCAGTTTGGGATTGGGGTTGATGGTGGTTTTGGGTGCATTTGTGACAGTTATCACTTTCCCTACAACACTATTTCTTAAGAACTTTTTGCTTCATTTTATTTGCAGCCTACTACAATTAAGATCAATCAAGCGGACCAAGCAGGTGGGGCTGCTCAAGTTGCTCAAAAATCAGCTTGCTGTGGTTAAGAGCATCTAGCTTTATTTTCTTTTTTCTCAGGCTCAACGTTGCATGTGTTTGTTTTGATGACAAGAAGAAGGTTCTTTGTAATTTGTCTTCTCATTCTTGTTTTAGTGTGTTAAAGGTAGTTTATCACAAAATATTGGTGGTTCATTCGTGCATTATTTCCTGCAATAAGAAACATATTAGTTCCTGATGTTGTCAGAATCATATAAGATGTCTGAACTTCTGAATTGAGTGCTCAAAATTAAACATGTTCAATATGATACTTCTAACTTGTATAATTTGACAGAATTATTCAAATGACAATATAACACTGCAATCGTTTACCTGAATTAACAGTTCAGTTGTTACATGACTATGTTTGGTATTTCAGGAAAAGAAAACCTTTATCAATGTGAAATTACAGTACCACACATCATGATAGAAAAGAACATGATTAATTCAAAACGTCGTATTATAACTATTTGATGATGTAATTGACGAAGCATATGAAGACTGACATTTAGAGGGGCAACTTGATTTCTTTTTTCCCGCACGGTTTTTGAGCGTCTAAGTAGTGAATATATTTTAAATATATAGCCATTGATACATTTGTCACAACAGGATCGACAACTATGTCGCTAAAGATGAAAAGGCATATACTCTCTTCAAATTTCAGTCTTCACGTCCTTTAGCCACATCAATAAACTGTTAATATAAACAAAGTTGTTCGATAATAAAAAGTTTGGTAAAACTTGTACTGTAGTTGAATCAGTTATAAAATTTCTGAAGTCTCTATCAAAGTTTGGGAAACAAAGTTGAGGATCAGAAGCAAAAGATTTGAACACCTTGCCATTTGAAGAGCTAATTGGATCACTCTTCACCTATTGGATGTGAATAAATTAATTGGATGAAGAGAGTGGATCTAGCAAGCAGATGTGTGATTTTTGAAGTCTCTAAAGATGAGAAAAATGAAGATGACGAGACTTTTAAAAGTGACAATGATGAGAATGATATAAAAAGCTCGCCACAAAGAAATTTAAGAAGTTTTTCAAAGGACAAGAGAGACACAATTAAAGAAGAACAATAAGGAACAGGCACCTAAGGCTATATGGAATGAGATTACTAGTGTAGAAGGATAGAAATGCGAAAATATGGTAGAAATTATGTGTTTTATGGTCATTAATGACGAGGCACCATCTTAATCAAACTCTTGGGATGACAATGATGATTATAATGTTGAGCTTTCATATGATGACTTAGATGAATGCTTAGGGGTCATGAGCTTGCAAAGAAAGGAACTATCTTCTAAGAATAAAGAAACTTTAAAGCTCTTTGATGAATGTATGATTAAGACGTGAAAATAAAGTTTGATATGCATGAAATGGCAAGATCTAAGCGTGGTTGTTTCCAACAATAATGACCATGATTTATTGCATGGAAATGAGGCATTAAACAAAGAGGATTATAACCTCAAAGAGTCCTTGCTTAGGTTCATTATGTTTGGTGTCTCCAAAAAAAAAAAAAAACCTTCAACAACGTGACATTACAGTACTACCTATCAAGATGGAAAGAAAAGGATAAAATATATTTTGAATAATAAATTATTTTCCAAAAATACTAAAATAATAATGTTAGGGTGAACTTTGTTATTTTTTAATTATTACGCTAGTGTTAAATTACACTAGCAGATATTAGATTACAAATTTTGTGAGAAGTTTAAACTCAATTTATTATTTACTTGAATCAAATTTTAAAAAAGTGTCATGACCAACTTATCAACTCTACCAATTTTCAGCTGAATCCCTAATTTGCTTGAGATATGTATCGACGGTACTAATTTCAACATTATACGACCACAATAATTAATTTACTAACAAAGTATAGAAAGTATACTTGTGTTTTAAGTTCCATTTATAAGAGTGCTTTCTTGCATTTTCTTGCATCAACATATTATCTTGAATTCATTTCTAATATGTATTGTCTTTTTATTTATATCAGTAAAGAATAGTGAATTACAAAATGTTAATTTTTTTATTGTAATGTTTAGTTTTTAAAACTTTTAATTATCTAAAATTTTAAATAATCAAATAACTCAAGTCAAATTTTTGTTTCTATTATCGTACGTTTTGATGATGTGACTAATGGAGCATGTGAAGATTGATATCTAGAAGGGTTATTCGATATCTTCTTTCCTACATGATTTTTGAACGTTAAATAAGTAAATACATTTCAAATATATGGCTACTAATGCATTTGTCACAAGAGGTTCAAAAATTATATGGACAAAGACGAAGAGTCTTGTAGCCTTCCAAAGGTTACCTATTACATATACTTTTAGCCACATTAGTAAAATGTTAATATAAATAACCTTTTAAACTAAGTTGTTGGATTTTTAAAAGTTTGAATATTTAATTGAAAATTTTATAAAATTGGGGCAATGAAATAAAAAATAAAAAAATTTTGGCACTTTTTAATTGATTATCCTTATCATTAATGCCCTTAAAGGTCTTAGTAAAACTTTTAATTATCTTAAATTGATGAACAAATTTCTTAGATCTTTATTAAATTTTTAGGAAGCAAAGATGAAGACTATATATGAAGTAAAAGATTTGAATACCTTACCATTTGAAGAGCTAATTAAATCATTCCTCACCTATAAAATATGGATGAATTAATTAGATGAAGAGGAAGTGTATCTAACAAGAAAATTTGTAACTTTTAAAGTCTCCAAGTATGAAAAAATAAAGATCAGGATATCTTTAAAAGTGATAGTGATGAGAATGATATAAAGCTCATTACAAAGAAATTAAGAACTTTTTCAAAAGAGAAGAAGGACAAATAGTTGCAGAAGAATAATAAGGAAAAAAAACTTAAGGAGTGCTTGGTTCACGTGAGACAATGGTAATATGAATGAATATAGTGAAGAATGAGAATGGATATAATCATTACAATCATGATAGTTGGTTAGGACGAAGGAATGATTATCATTACCATTGATAGTGGTTGGTTTGTTAAAAATTTTAAGAAATAAATTTTTTTAAAATTTTATTTCATATTAAAATTTAATTATATTCTAATTAATTGTGTTTAATTTATGACCCTCATTTATAATGACAGAATGTTTAAAATCAAGTATATTGTGGTATTTTCATTTCAATAGCTCTTGAAGAAAAAATGCTACTACGTTTTCTTGCATCAACATAATGTTGGCCAGATAATGTCCTCAAAATATAGTTTAATCATCCAAAATATTGTACACTTTATCGACATAACTATAATGTCCACCATTCCATTGCTACAATAACATCAAGTAACATAATTGAATCTATAAATTGTATTCCTTTTCTCAAAATGCACATGAAACAAAGGTAAATAGCATTTGATTCATTGCATCCAATCATGTTCACGAGTTTAATACAATTTACATTCTCCTTGATGATGCAAATGATATAAAATATCACAGCATATACAATACTTTAACCAAAACTTTCAAAAGATGCAAAATAACTAGGTTAACACTACAAGCTTTGTTTGCATCATAACTACAAAATTCTCAACTAATACAAAATAATATGATTAGGAAAAATCAATTGCATCCTAAGTTCATAATACTTACAAAAGTATTAATATAGTCCCTCACATGATTCATAGACTAAAAGATGGATAGAGGAACCCAAGCATAAAGGAACTTTTTAAATGACTTGGCGAAGTGAGCAAAACCTGAACTTTAATAGGATCATTATAGAATAATACAACAACCTTACCATCATCCATTTAATATATGTCAATATTAAGAAGTTCATTGATAAGCTCTTGCATCTTCTCATTAGTTAGGGAATCGTATTTAGACTCCGTAATCAAATCATTTATAACAGTAGCATATTGTGACATCATTTGTTTGCAAATAGACTCAAACTTAACAGTGAAGTTGTCTAACCTTGAGTTAATAGTTTTTTGAAGTGTTGTTGACTTTTTTTTCTTGTAAAAACTTTCCTTTCTTGGTGAGAAGTTTTTTTTTTCACTTTTTTGTTACATGGATGCTTAAGGGAATAGCCGGGAATCCTTATGTATCAGAGACCACAACAAGTTCATCTTCACTGTTCGATGAAGAATACATTGTCATATTCTTTGGACAGTTAGCCTTAACACCTACTTTAGCTATATCCTCAACTTTGACTCTCGTGGCTTTATCTTTACTCCACATCATGTCTAGTTTGTACAAATATGGGAATTTAAAGTTCCACACTCCAATTGCATTATTGTGATTCTATAAAAAAAATTCAAGAAACACTAGATAAAAAATTTCATAACAAGAAAACGTTATAAATACGAGAGAAGAAACTACTAAAATAAAAGCCCAATTAACTTTTAAGTTAGATGTCCTTACCAAGCATTGTTCATCAAACCATTATTTCTCACAATTAATCTTATGCTCAACATCATTCCACTGACAGCCACTTCTCATACACATTTAAGAAATTAGACTGTACTTGTTTCTTAACCATTTAATCTTAGAGTCAATGTGGGGATCGGCTTCCTTATCAAAATTGGGAATCTTGCTCGACAACATCTTGTGCATTTCAACCATGTAATTGTTCTTAAATCCCACATCTACTTTTCATAAAGGATCATAAGCTAGATCCTGCAAAACGTCGATCAAAGCTTCAACCTTATCATCCTTCCAATATTTCTTGTTATTTCGCCTCCCACAACTAGCCATAACCATTCCTAATAAAAGTACAACAATGTAAGAGCCATCAAGGAAATAACATATAACAAAAATAACTTTGTTGAAAATCTGAATACAACGATATAATCCAATAACTCACTTACATAGAGTTAACCAAACAGAGATGTTCACCTAGGTGCATTTCAAAATTAATCTAATAAAGCAGTTATATATTGATAATACTAAACAAACAGAGATGTTCACCATTCTAGCATATTAATCAAAATCAAAACATTTCAATGTTCTAATAAGCATATGAAATAAGCATATCTTAAATCACTAATCTACGTCATTGACATTGGATCTAATTGTCTATATATTATACATGTTGGTTTCCATGTTATTTCTGAATGTCAACCTCTCATCAGTTGGACTAATTTGTGAAATGCATTCCATTTCACTCTCCTCTTCCTCACTGTTTTCTTCATCTTCAGTGATTGACTCTTATGGATCAAAACTCATTATAACATCCCCTTCCCACACTAAGGGTTAGAACCCTAGATTTCTATAATTGAGAAAATAGCAATGAGAGATTAGGAAAATGCATTTCA
>JANIJH010000008.1:57434200-57446326 GCA_024520975.1 Erythroxylum areolatum | reverse complement strand
TGCTTATCTTGAAATTTGGTTTTTTATAAATTTAAGATTTTTTAAAAATAAATTGACAGTGAAATAAATAGAATATATTGAATACAACAATATTTAGTGAGAATCATATTAAAATATAGGTTTGGAGAGGTCTCATTATACACAACCTTACCCGTATATGATAAAAAGTTTGTTTCAGAAAAATAAAATAGATTGAATTAAAAAAATTATGGTTGAATACTTAAGAGTTTTTTAGTTTACTTAAATAAAACATTTAAATATGCTTAGACTATGTTAAATCGCTTTGACTGCAATAGTTTTGAATTTTAATTTGAAAAGTGAAAATTTAATTTATGGAATTACAATTTGAACAAAAAAAATGTTTGAGAGAAAACTCTTCATAAGAAATAAGGAAATAATAAAAATTATTTTAAAAGGATAAAAGAATCCTTAAAAAGAAATTATTATATTTTAAGTTATATATTTGGTTTAAATTATTTTTAAAAATCACTAATATTTAGAGTTTTCTTATAAGAAAAGCTAATTCACAATTATTATATATGATACATATATTATTAAATATTTATACTAAAATTGTTTAAGGGGACCTAATAAATAGTACAATAAAGTGGCTTAAAGGTATAGATACTTGAGTAAAAAAAAAAAGAATGAAAATAATTGTTTAAGCTTTAAAGGGTATTAAGAATGTTTGACAATATGATCCAAGTAAAGCAAGATAGGATAATGAAATAGTGTAGTTCTCACTTTTCAATACACAACTCATTAAATTGACATCTGTCTTTGTAAATATATAAGTGAAGTTTTATCCTTCTTAAAAGGTTTGTGATAAATAGTTCTTCATTTTGAAGGTTGATATTTGAAATTCTTTAATTTTTCTTCTCTCATATGCTCGCTAGTAGATAAGAACGAGAGATGTAGAATATCCATATATCTTGTTAAGCGCCTGGATCGCTCCATTGCCTCGGCCACGTATTCCTCCATGGCTTATGGACTTTTCTAGAGCTACGGTGATAGGAAATATAGTAGAGAAATATTGCAAGACATTATACTGTTTTTAATAAGTTTAAAAAATCTGCCTTTATTCATAATTCACTAGCCTTTAAATAGGTGTATAAAAAATAGTCCTAATTCAACCAAATAACACAATAAAAATTTAACTAAATAACAACCCCTACTCCTAATAGGTATAGATAATTAGGTTTGACTAAATAATAACTCTTACTCTATCAGAAAATAACAACTCCTAACACAGTAGAATACTCCTAATAGGTAAAGATAACCAAGATAGTAACATATCCCGCCTCTTAAAAAACTCTATGTCCTTAAGGAGTAGGAAAATCAAGAAATTCTTGACTGAAAAAGACCTGATATACCCAACTAGCTTCAGATTCAGGTTCACTGTGCCAATGAATCAAAAACTCTTAGTTCTTTTCACGAATACATTTGTTTAAAATAGCAAGAGGTTGTCTCACATTTCTTATCTCAACTTACTCAGACAAATCAGCAAATGTAACCTTTGAATCCCCAATATATTTTTTTAAGCACCGAGATATGGAAGACGGGATGTACCTTACTAGAAGGATGTACATTACTGGAAGAAGGAAAATCTAGCCTATAGGCAACCTTCCCAATCCGATCAAGCACTTGGAACAGTCCATATAATTTGACTACTAGTTTTTTATGGTTGCGATTTCTAATCAAAAATGGACGATGTGGTCATAGCTTGATATACACCAAATCTCCTATCTCAAACTCCTTCTCTTTATGTCTCTTGTCATAAACTTGTTTCATTCGATTACGAGCTTGTGAAAGTCTTTGATGCAGCTTCGTAACAAGCCTATCCTTTCCATGAGAACATCCTCTACTATTTTCACTTTTTTCGTTTCGGGTACATAAGATAGAAATGAAGGCAATAGCCTGTCATAAACTACTTCAAATGGCGAACATCGAAGGGCGGAATGCCAACTCTTGTTGTAATAGTATTCAACCCAAGCTACCCATTTTGTCTAATCCTTAGGATTTAAACTGCTGAAACATCGCAAGTACATCTCAAATGTTCTATTAACTACCTCGATTTGACTATCTGTCTGTAGATGATAAGTAGAGCTAAAATTGAAATGTGCAGCCTGAATAGTTCTTTCCAAAAAGAATTTATGAATGCTACATCTATATCACATATAATAGATTGAGGCATCCCATGTAACTTGAAGATATTATTCAAAAATATTTGTGCAACCCCAAACACAGTATAAGGATGAGATAGCGGAAAAAAGTGGCCATATTTAGATAGTCTATTAAATGCCACAAAGAGGACCATTTTTTCTTTTGATAATGGAAGCCCATCAATGAAATCTATAGAAATGTCGGCCCAAATTTGAGAAGGCATCTACAGAAGTTGGAGCAACCCCGATGAAGATCAACCTTATGCCTTTGACAAACCTCACATTCTCAAGCAAAATTTTTAGCATCCTCTTTCATCTTCTTCTAATAAAAAGAAATTTTGATACGATGTAGGGTTTTATGATACCTTTATGACCAGCTACATGTATTTCTTTAATTATGACTGGAATTAATTGAGAATTTGAAGGAAGATAAATAGGATCTTTAAAGAAAAGGATGCTTGTACTTACTTGCCATGGTCCCACTACTTCATCTTGTTGCACTAGCTCATGCAACCGTTGTAACTCAAGGTGATTCTTACTTTTAGCCATCACAAGATCTAGACACTTTGAAATAAGTACCGAGATTGCATGTATCCCACTATGTTCTTTTCGAGACAGAGCATTAGCATCTGAATTATTTTTCCCTTGCTTATACTCAATGCTAAAATCATAACCCATTAATTTTATAATCCATCATTGTTGAGTTTCATTAGCTACCTTCTTCTCTAATAAATACTTAAGGCTTTTGTTATCAGTTCGAACAAGAAACTGGTTACCCCACAAATATGGTTGCCATTTATGCACTGCTAAAGCAAGAGCCATAAATTCCTTTTCATATGTTGATAAAGACAGTATTTTTCTTGGAGCTTAATGCTGAAATATGCAATTGGTTTTTGTTCTTGCATAATGATAGCCCCTAATTCGGTCCCAGATGCATCACAATCTACTACAAAACAAATAGAAAAATATGGAAGTGCCAATAATGGAGCTTGAGTTATAGCTTTTTTAAGTAGTTGAAAAGCCTCCTCTATTTCTAGACTCCACACAAAAACTCCCTTCTTAAGCAAATTGGTGAGTGGTCTTACTATCATCCTGTAATCTTTAACAAACCGACGATAGTATCCAGTGAGGCCTAAAAAACCCCTCAATTTGTTGACATTCCTAGGTTTGGGCCAAGAGGTCATCACCTTAATCTTCTCCGGATCAGCTCTCACCCCCTCATGGTTAATAATGTGTCCTAAATATTGCATTTCTTTTTCTAGCAAAATCACTTTTTTTCTTTTACAATAAGTTGATTTTCTCTCAAAATTGAAAAAATAAGCTTTATATGGTATAAATATTTCCTCCCAACTCTTACTATAAATTAGTATATTATCAAAAAATACTAAAATGAATTTACGCAAATATAACATGAATACATCATTCATTAAAGCTTGAAAGGTGGAAGGTGCATAAGAGAGGCCAAAAGGCATTACCAAGTATTCGTAATGGTCGTGGTGAGTTTTGAATGCTATTTTGGCGATATCGCTTTCCTCCATGAACTTTATAAAGTAAATCCAATTTGGTGAACCAGATTGCCCAATGAAGCTCGTATAATAATTCCTTAATTGTTGGTATGGGAAATTTATCTTTACAATAATTTTATTCAATGTCTAATAGTCTACTCAAAACCTCCAAGAGTTATCATGTTTCTTTACCAACAATACAGGTGACAAGAATGGACTATAATTGGATTGAATGATTCCTTGACTAACCATCTCTCCTACCAATCTCTCAATCTCCCTCTTCTGAAAATAGGGATATTGAAAAGGGCAGAGACAAACTGGTTGAGTCCATTCTTTGAGAGGAATTCGGTGGTTATGTAGTCACTATGGTGGTAAATCGACAAATTCTCCAAATACCTCCAAAAATCTCTTTTTAATTTCAAGCCATTCCTTTTGCTTTTCTCTCTTTAATTAACTAAGATTATTGTCAGGATCTATAGAAACTTGTAGAAAAAACATTTGCCATTTTGCTTTATTGCTTTTGCCATTGTTTTTCCCTAATTGATTTTGCCTCACTATCAGTCATCCATTGCAATTTAATCAATGCGTTCCTAGCTGTAAACTTCATCTCCATATTACTAAAATTTCATATAATCAAACCTAATTCTTGGAGCCATTGTGCGCCCAATAAAACATTACACCCATCCAACTCAATTAATAAAAAATTAATGAAAATTTAACATTCTAAATTTTCGTACTGACCTTTTGATAGAAGCCCCCTACAGTTAAGTTTCTCTCCATTGACAATAATGACACTTATGGGTGGTCCTGATTCTGTAGCCAATACTACTGATTTGGCCACTCGGTGATGTATAAAACTGTGAGTGCTATATGAGTCAATGAGTATAGTTACCTTTAACCCATTTATCTTTGCTTTAATTCTCATTGTTTGTGGCATTAGAAACCTCGAAATTGCATAAAGAGAGATTGTCGACTGGTCTAATGTTACTGAGCATTCTTCTTCCTCACCAACAACCAAGGTTTTATCCACCTTATCGACTGTTTGCTCCACTTTGATGAGATCAACTTGCGACAACAGTGGCCAAGAGAAGATGGAGGGTTTGGCTATTTGACCCATTAGTTAAAGGGAAATTCGGGTTTATTGGCCCATTTGTATTTTACTTTCAAAAATTATTGCTAGCCTAATTGCTTCATTAAGATTTGGTGGTCTCTACACTTATACATCTGCCCACAATCCATCTTTTAATCCACTGACAAAAATCTCTACCTCCTATTCATTTGTCAATACCCCAGCACGTACCAAAAGTCGCTCAAATTGTGTTTGGTATTCAAGCAATTAGCCCGTTTACCTTCATTCGCTACGATTCTCAAAAGGATTTGCATATGCCGAGATCCTAAACCGCTTCACTAATCCTTCTTTAATATCTAACCATGTCAAGTTATTATGAAGGGCCTTTTGACGCTACACCCATAACTGCACGTCGTCATTCATGTGATAAATGGCCAATCGAGTTTGTTCATTACCAACGATATTTTGAAAATAAAAAAATTGTTCTACTCATATAATCCATAACATAGGATCCTTCATATCATCATATTGTGGAAATTCTAATTGGGTTACCTTTGGAGCGATGCTCCCTTGGAAAGCAATTCCACCGTTTCTAGTGTTGAATTCCTCTACTCTCGAGTTCCTCCTCATCGGACGAGCCATTGAGACTTCTTCTCGATTTTGAAGTGCAAGGAGCACTTCGGCCATTTGGTGATTTAAGCTCTGACTCATATTTTCCATTTGTTGTTCTAGGCGTTGAAGACATTGGTGTGCATCTTCATCCAAACCTAGCTTTGATACAAAATTTTTTAAGCTCTTGGATTGCTTCATGGCCTCGGTCACATCCTTACCCATGCCCTGTGGACTTTCCTAGAGCTATGGTGATAGGAAATTTAGCAGAGAATTATTGTAAGGCAATAAACTGTTTTTAATAAATTTAGAAATCTGCCTTTATTCATAATTCACTAGCCTTTAAATAGGCGTACACCAAATAGTCTTAATTTAACCAATTAACATAATATATATTTAACTAAATAACAACTCCTACTCCTAATAGGCAGAGATAATTAGGTTTAACTAAATAACAACTCCTACTCTATCATAAAATAACAACTCCTAACACAGTAGAACACTCCTAATAGGTAGAGATAACTGGGATAGATTTAGGTTACGTGCTTGGTTTTATTGCACCATACTATGATTTCGGTATATGTTACTAACTAGATTGCATAGTTGTAGTATCATTCTCCAAACCTTGTTAAAGAAAGTGCACCTAAATAGGAGGTGACTCGGAGATTCTTTATCAAACTTACAAAGAGAGCACTTACTTGAAATTACTCTATCTAGTGTAGGGAACTTTCTTATTACTGCTAATCAAAATACATAGGAAGGTCGAGATAGTGCATGTTTAACCTAGACTATATTGAACCTCTCAACCCTTGGCATTACTGGGATAAGGATCTTTTTGTAAGAAGCATTAGTGAACTTACAAAAAAGTATTATCATTCCATATAATCTCATCTTCCTTAATAAGGGTTAAGGTGAAATTTCTCAGATAAGATACTAGATTAGAAGCTGGCAAAGCTTTTATTTATGAAGCATGATTTGATAGAGCCTGAGATACTGTAGCATTATGATGAATTATAGGTTTGAGAGGAGCTAACTCATTTAGGCTTTTCGACACTCTGTAAGGAGTCCAATTGTCAATCGAAAAAAATGACCCTTTCCCATCATCAATTCTGTATGAGTAACAACTTTTGATCCTGTCCCTTACCTTAACCAGAACATGTAATGAAGAGTGATCATTTAAATTATTATATAAAGAAGTTTTGTTTCCTCTTCTTTTTTAAGTCCAAATTTAACTTTGTTTTTATGGTTGTATGAATTATACATTTTTAGATTAAAAATCTAGATAATATTCCTAATGCAAATTAACTAATTTCCCAAAATTTTGTGAGAGAATAGCAATTATGTAAACATGATAACAAAGTATTGCTAGCTTAAACTCTTATGCGATAACAGTCAATTCGAGTAGTACCCTACTTGAATTTAGGAGTACTTGTTTGTACATCAATATCACTTAGTTTCCCAACTTTACCGGGGCAAAACTAATATACTATTTAATATAAAAAGAACTATATCTATTTTATTTTTAAAAATGGAATTAGGAAATATAATAGAAATACTTTACATGGTTCAAAATAAAAATTATTTCTTAACGTAACATTATATTTAATTATATAGAAAATATAATAATAATAAACATAATAAAACTAAAGTGTTTTAATTTATTTTCTTAGGTTTTGCTTCATAACTTATTTTTGAAAAACATTTTCTTTCTATTAGAAACTAAAACAAAAGTTCAAGAAATTTGAAGAGAATAGAAAGAAAAGGACAATAGAGAATGCTTTCCTAGAGCAAACAAGTCTAAATTACTTTAGACTTGTACAAACTAAAATAGGAAATATTTTTGATAAGATAATCCTTTCCAGTTCTTGTGATGAGCTATATATATATATGTATGCACTGTGTAAATAAATTGAACATATTCTTTTGTGATAATCATGCTTTTTGGAAGAGTATTATTGATGAAGAAAAAGTGAAAAGGGAGTTAAATTTTTACCAATCAACGGAAAGGAGTTTTAATTATAGTCTTATGTCAAATTTTAAATTACAATGATGTCCTTATATTTTGATTTCAAATATATATTTATATTATCAATAAATTAAAAAATATGAAAGGGAAACATAGAAAAATAAAAGAGGATTTAAATAAGTAGCCACTTTTAAGAACTAAAAGTTTTAAATAAAAGACTTAGCTTTGCAAGTGCACACAATTATATATTAACCTAAAAGTTAGTTTGATACATTAGATTTTAATGTGATTAGTCATTATATATTTTTTATAAAGTTATTGATATAAGTAATTAAATTGCTAAATTTTCCTTTTTTATGTTAAAATTGAGAGTTTCTTTTTTAATGCAAAATGCTAATCTTAGTAAAATTATTAAATTAATTTATTACACCTAGTTAATTATATAAACATTTATATTATTTTTAATCATGTAAAAGTAAAAATTAATGTTTTGAAAACTGAACTAAACATCAAATTGATAAGGGAAGAGATTTAAAGTTTAATTGATACAAGATTATAATAAAATCAGTATATATTAAATAATAAGTAAATGTTAAGAAAATCAAATGGCCCTTAGATCAATAATAAGTAGATCAATAATAAGTAAAAGTTACAAGAATACGCAAAAATATTTTATAAAAACAAAAATATTGTATTAAAATAAAAATATAATAAATTAATGTATAATTGACTAATGGAAAATCTAATAATTGTAACTAAAATTCAATTTAACATAAAAATTCTAAACAATCATAATAATTAAAATTATGTTTATAAAACAAGTTCATATCTCATCATTGTCAAAAAAATTCAAATTTTATAACACTATTTAAAGAGTTATAAACTAAGTTTTTATCCAAAGTATTTACATCAATGTCTTCTATTGCATTTTAAATAAAATATAAGTTGATAATGTGTGAAATTATTTTCTATTTTAACATATTATATATTAAAATTTTAAATATATAAAAAATAAGAAATTGATTGACTATTAGTGAATATTATTGATTCATTCATCATGACAAAAGAATTTTATTTATAAATCACCTTTCTAAGTTCACTATAATCAAGATCAAGGGATGGTCTTTCTTCTTCAATCTAAAAATTAGTATTCTCAATACAATCAATATCAACTAAATTATATATTCTCTTTTTATTAAGTACTCTGAATATATAATAGAGAAAATATAAAATATAAAATAAAAAATATAATTACTGGAAAAATAAAATACAATGAATAACTTACCTATTCTTCGTCCTCATATTACAATGTATATAGGTCATTGAATCTTCGTTTTGTCAAATAATTTTATTTCTTCATTGTATGTTCAAACACACTTCATATGTACACAACTTTATGTAAAAACTGTTTGATTGAGTAATCTATTGAGTTTTTTTTAAGTTAGCATTTTCACCAAACAATCTCCACTACTTATCAATATTTAACTTAAGAGTTATAATAAAATCATAAAAATATAGCATTAATAAGTAAAGAATGAAACAAATTATAAAAATATATTAAGTTGTATCTTTTCATAATAAGTTCTTTCTTTATAGATAGTTTAACAAAACTCTCTGAACCTTCATGATACAACCTAATTCCATTTGTTATCTTTGACTGCTCTTTATTAGAAAAATACCTTCACATTCAACCACATTAAAAGAATGCCCATAATATTGACATCTGTATATGCATCTTTACTATTTAAGCAATAAGAATTGAGAAAGTAAGTATTAAGTGGATTTTTTAAGTAAGATGTTTACCCAAAGATGTTTACCCCCATCATTGATAAAGAAAATTTATACAAGATTTGTGCAATATCTACTTTTCTTTAAAAATATTTGTAATTCTCTTGTGAATTATGTACATACCATCAAATATATAACAAAATATGGCCTGTATCTTTAAAATAATCAAGCAAGCATCCCAATATTTATTGTCTAAAATAATAGTATAATTTTTTTCTTTCACACCTTTTGATAACTTGAAAAGTGTTTATTTGTCAATAGATTTTGAAGTATTTGTTTATAATCATAAACACTTTTTAGAGTTATAAATGTGGTTGCAAACTTGATAGCGACAGGACCATAATATCAACCCAATTTTCTTACTCTTTTAACCAAGACAAAACTATAAGATAACTGTATATAAGAATTGTGATATTAGATGCATGTGAAGTAAGAACAAAAATATGGTCCATAAAAAGGTCTTTTAAAATGAGAATTTTACATTGAGGAGTATATGGAGACCAATAAATAAGCTTATACTTTGATTATAAAGTATGCAATTGATATATAATTAAACACATTATTTATAACAAAATGGACAACCTATTTTGTCTAACCCATTCGAAAATTAAAAAAATATTTCAAATGAAGTATGGATAAAAGTTATTCCAACATTACAATAAACTAAAAAAGTAATCAGTGCTTTTGGTCTTTGATTAGTCAACTCATATGTCATAACATTGCAAACTTTTTATCCACTAATTAGATTTACTTGTATCGATAATTAATTGATATTATTTTTTAAAATATTGAAGTAAAGAAACATGGATCTCATAATAATTTGATTCTAATTTACTTCATTAGTTTTGAAAATAAATATTTAATTTGCACTCTGATACCTTTTAATTATAATTTAGACATGCAATAGAGTTAGAAATGAATTCTTTTTAAGCAATTCCAACATAATAACAAAAAAAGATAATTTTTTTGGATAAGTGAGCATTAAATAAATTTACTTTGGTAGCTTCAAATTTAAAAAAAATGTTGAAGTTTAAAAGTGGTGCTAGTAGTCATTTAAAAAGGGGACCTAATTAAATAACTGAAAGTATTCATGACAAGATGTTTACTCTATTATCAAAAGGTTATATGAATTTTCAAATAAGATTTTAATTGCTTTTGTATGTGATTTTAAAGTTAATGTTTTTTAATTAATTAGACTTATTAAAATATTTGAAAGTTGAAGCATCTTTCTCATGTATGTTTACTTTATGCATTGGGTTAAAATTTGTGGATTGAGTTAAAGTTTGAATGATTGTAGGGTGAATTGAACTGATTTATGACTTGAACCAAGTAGCTAAATATTTAACAATTTAATGAAATTTACACTTGAAGGAATAATGAAGAATCTTGATTGATGTAATTAATTTGTTATTTTTTTTTCTTGTAGTTACTACCTATTTATATTAAGAGTGATGAAATTGATTTACTTGAGAACAACAAAATGATTAAGTATGGTGGAATTTTATAAAAGCTAAATAGATTATATTTTTAGTATGATTTTAGGAGTATTTGGCTTATATTTAGATTATTTCTATAGGATTGAGTACTTAATATGGCCTATATTTTATCTATGGACCTTGTTTTAGCTCTCCAATAATGAAAGAATGAATAAGGCAGTTTATATCCAATTTGGGGAAGTTTTGACATAATTTTAATGGAACATAAGTTGAATATGGACTCATGTTCAAGGCATAGGACAAATGCAATTTCTTATTTTATATCACATATGTAATTGGATCATTACACTTCTTAGGAAAATTTGCCACATAAAGTATACATGTCAAATAGGGATCTATGTTCCAAAATATGACTCAAACATTAACTTGTTTTCATGCATTCAATAACCATGTTCATAAGATGAATCCTTAAATGTAGCACCCCATCTTCTCGAGACACGTACCCAACATCCTAAGTTTTTGAGTGGTTGACTGTTCTAGCATGCCACCCTTACGGGATTCGCACTCGGGCATCACTCAGGATGTCGGGTATGAAGGTTACTCACAAGTATTGTTTGCTTAAATATGAATGTGATTGATTGTGTTGGTTTTTGGATAGGAGGTCTGATGAATGTGATGTATAAATGAAGTATTGAAGTGCTCATTAAATGTGAATTGGAAGGAATAAGTGATTTCTTGACTTAAGTGTTGAATGTCGGACTAAGGTCCGATGACAATGTGAATGAGATGTGATAGTGAATATGATTGTGTGACATTGAGCACTTTCAATTGATTGAATAAATGTGATGAATTTCATTACATAAATGCATGATCAGATAATGGGAGTTGTGATCAGAGTAGCTACCGATCAGAGCTTAAAGCTCAAAGTGTGAAAAGAGCTTCGAGCTTAGAAAGTGATTTAAAGCCTCAAGCTCAGAAAGTGATTCAGAGCCTCAAGCTCAATGTTTAATGAGCCCTATATGAGACAGTTATCAATGAGCCCTATATGGGACAATTATCAATGAGCTCGGTGTCCAATGGATATGGGACAGTTAGGCATTAGGTCACAATAACGTAATAATTGAAAAAGTGTCTTATGGGCATTTCATATGCATTTTGTTAAGTATGTTTGTTGGATTGAAATGCCAAATTTTCCTGTGCTTAAGTGAAAATGTGATACTGATGTAAAGTGCAATTTTTGTGAAATATTTGTTATGTAAAATGATGTGTTGCATGAATTAAGTGAACCATCAATGATGGTTACCTCATTGAGTTCGCAAAACTCACCTAAAATTTGCAAATATTTTTCAGGATCAGAAGAATACCCCGTTAGGCAACGGGAGTATACCTACTACATGCAAGTGAGAGATAGAGGTCGGGATCAGTTCGCGTTCGCATTGTATATCTTTATTTTTTGTACTAAATTGTATTTTTCGCAAATTTTGTATTAAGGAATGTAGTTTGAAATTATTATACAATGTGTATGCAAATGTAATCATGTTGTATTGACATTATGATTATGAGTGTTTTGTTTCTGGAATGGGCCCTAGTG
>JANIJH010000008.1:57411975-57424974 GCA_024520975.1 Erythroxylum areolatum | reverse complement strand
GTGCAATTCAATTATGAATGCACTCACTGCTCAATCCATCCAAATTACCGATATGCCCTCACATCGGTAACGGGATGCTACAGGTCGCTTCGCGTGGAGGAGGTGGTGGCTAATGGAGGAGGAAGCGTCGCCGAGTTTGATGTCTTCGATGGAGGATGAGACGATGTTGCGAGGAGAAGAGGAGTCGTCAAGGAGACCACCAGACTAGGGGAGGGACGACGCCGGCTACGGTGACTCCGACAGGCGAGAGGACATCGGCAGCAGGGAGAAGAATCGAAGATAGAAGAGAGAAATAGAAGAGAGTTAGTGAGAGGCGGTAGAGTCGCAGAGAGCAGAAGCAATCAGGGAGAGGGGGTAGATTTTTAGGTTTAGATTTTAATTTTTGCAAAATGGTCCCTAGAGAGTTTCATATTTACCGGAATGGATCGGAATTTTTTGGTATCTGCGGTACCGGCCGGTACCGACCGGAATTTGACTCCGGTACGAAGTACACTCGTACCGGTACCGACCGGTACGGTACGAAATTCATAACTGTGCTTAGGGGTGTTTGTTTCCCTTTTCTTTTCTTAGTTTTCTGTTTTCTGTTTTTGTTTTTAAATTTAGTAAAAAAATTTATTTATTTGAATTTTTAATTTTTAATTTTTGTTTTAGTTTCAGTTTCTTTCAATTTTTTAAAATTATAAAAACTATAAAAAATGATTTTTGTTTCTTGTTTCTGTTTTTTTAATAATATGATTTGTTACTATTTAATATATTTAATAATTTAAATTTTAATAAAATTATAAATAATTTAATTCAATATTATACATTTAATAAATTATCAATAAAATTATGAATAATTTAATTTAATTTAATTTTTATAATTAAATTAATATGTAATTAAATTTTAATAACTATTAATAAATATAATTAAATTTAAAATATATAAATATTTAAATAAAATTTAATTTAATAATTAAAATATATTTCAAATAAATATTAATTTATAAAATATTAATTTTATTAAAATAATATAATTTTATTAATATTTTGTTAATAAATATTATATAAGAGATAAAATAAATTTATTTAATTAAAAATAATTTATTTTTAAAATTTATCTAATATGTAATTATTAGTAGTGATAAAAATATAACTGTGTTAACTTTAGCAACCAAACAGATTTTTGTTTTTATTTTTATTTTAAAGAAAAATAAAAACAAAAAATTAAAAGCTACAACAAGAGTAAAAATAAAACCAAACTATCCCTTAACTTAAGATTTAAATAAAATAAATTTATAGAAGATGTGAAATCATAAAAATAAGGATTCGAAGTTGAAGAGAATTGGAATTTACAAGTTGAAAAATCAAGAAAAATTGAATTAAACATTAGCAAGTGAATTAATCTTATAAGCAATTTCAGTAAGTGTGTTGGCTTATAATCTAATAAGCATTTCACTGCAAGTCATTAAGCACGTAAAGGAGAAAATTTAATGTGATATACTATATGATTTAGAAAGGTTTGAAAGTAACTATATTTTTATTTATAAAATTTTAAATAATTATGTGATTACATTCGATCAGAACACTCTTTTCACAAATTAACACATCCCTTCATAATATTTTTAATAATATTTGATAGTTATTTATAATTTTGGTGATATTTGCACATAATTGAACAATAACACATTTTCTGTATTTATATTATTATTTCAAATCAATTATATTATCATCTAATCATAAATAATATCTATGAATTCTCTACTTAATAAATTTTTTTGACTACTAATGATATAAAAAAGTCAAAAATTTTGAAAGAACACGAGAGGAATATTATAATGTAACATATGGTGCACTCATCCATATGAATAAAGCCAAATGATTGTAACTAACAAAAAATATAAATATTTTAACTAAAAGAATATTAAATGTAAGAAAGCTTTAAATTTATATTTAAAAATCGTTTTCATATGATTATCATATTGAAAAATTCATGTCAACAAGCTATCGTACTAACTGTGTTAGATAGCTTTTCTAATTGTGTTAGATAGCTTTTCATAAAGATAATTTTATTTAAGTCATAGTTGACCAAATTAATTTTTATTATAAATATAATTTTAATCTATTTTATAGAACTTAAATTGAGATTAAATTATGAATATACTATTTCATAAGATTTCTTATTTAAATATATATTCATGTAATAAAATAGAAAAATTCAATGTCATAAACTTGATAAAGCTCATACATAAAAATGTAAACAGATGTTAATATAATGTAAATTAAAGTCATAGATTGAGTTTGCTAGATGTTATCTTGATCAATTTGTTAATCCTTTTTTAAAAAAATAAGTTTAATTATATGAATTTTTCAAATTTTTTTGTTGAACCAAGGAGATTTATGCTTTTTATCATGATGATAACAAAACCATTCAATACTAATGATTTACTATAGGTTTTTGGACGATTAGCAGTAATAAATTTCGTAAATGTAAATCCGAAATGCCAAGATCCATGTGAATATTGAAACCAAATTCAAGATCGAATTATACCTTTCTATAGCAAAAATAGGAAGAGGAATTGGTAGTATCAGGGAAGAGCACGTCAAACGTTGCGCCTCTATCGATATTCACACACACGCAGGACTGAATATCACACTCACGGTATGCTAGCAGTAATATCGTCCCTCTCTCTCTAGATGAAGACGTGTATTAGGATTGTGATTAGATGACCATTCATCTTCTAATCACCCATATATCTATATATATAGGAAAACCCTAACTAGTTAAGTGCGAATTAGACTAGGCCCAAATCTAAATTAGGCCCATTGAATGTTTAACTTGCTTGGTGTGTGACCCTATAAACTTATTTAATATTAATAGCAGGCCTAAACTTCTTTTAGGCTCACAAGTTGTAAACGGTCTCTAACAAGACATTATAACTACCTAATATTAAATAAGGTTGGAATACGACACTACTTGAATCACAACTAATAATTAGAGTATATTCTATAATTAGTTAGCAGGGCATACACTAACAATCTCTCTATTGCACAAGAACCAATTATCCACATGTAATCCCTTTGTCTCATTATATCTCGATTGAGCATAAGGGAAGAAATAGTGTCATCCTTATTAGGCTTAATCATGTTTCTAGATCTCTGAGTTAGACTATGAAATAAACGACTGAAATTCACCTCATTTGTGCACGACCATGCAATTTTTCAGTCGCAACTCATCGAGGGTCCTAGAGATATCTTTCTCCCATTATATGGGAGAGACAAATTCCATCTTGTTCATCCACATTCCTCCACGACATGATTCATAGCATGCTCGAGCATTGCTTTTATTATCACCTTTTACGGCTGACTTTTGACAATGTCAAAACAAACTATTCCATATGTAGGAAACCATGACAAACTCAAGTCAAAGGACTATATTCAGTAGCTGTGATAAGAATCACTTATGACACTTATATAACAATCCTTGATCATAGCAGGTCGGTCCAATTGCATATTCTCTAATATGAACCTATGTGATTAACTTAATATCTCCATATTAATGACCCTTGAAACATGGTCATCAGTTAATCAACATGATAGTCTTGACAGTCATCATTATCCCTTACATTAATGACATTGACTAGGGACTTTTAGAATAATTGTATTCATGTTATAATAAAGTCTCACATTCAAGTCACGCACTTGTTGGCCAATTGTGAGATACACATTATTCATAGGATCATAATTCTAATTTATTTATAACTCCATTAAATATGAACATAACAAACAACAACTGGGTATTATTAATGGATTATCCAAAAAACAACATATGCCAAAATTTTACTTTACATGATTATACATCCATATTTCTAATTTATAATGCTTTAGTATGATGATCATGCTTAGCCTGCAGGAGGCTTAGTTAATAAATCGACTATATTAAGATTTATTGACACTTTGCATACCTTCACTTCACCTCTTTCAACAATGTGTCGAATAAGGTGAAAACGCTTGAGTATGTGTTTGGTCTTCTGATGAGATTTTGGTTCCTTAGCTTGGGCAATGGCTTCATTATTATCACAATAAAGATCCATTGGATTCATAATGCTAGGAACCATACCAAATTTAATGATAAACTTTCTAACCCAAGCAACCTCATTTATTGCTTTTGAAGTAACAATGTACTCAGCTTCTATTATAGAATCAGCAACTGTGTCTTGCTTAGAACTCCTCTAACACATTGCTTCACCATTCAAGCAGAACACAGATCCTAGCTACGATTGGAAGTCATCTTTGTCTGATTGGAAGCTAGCATCAGTGTAACCACTTACAATGAGCTCTTCCTCACCTCTATAGATCAAGAACATATCCTTAATTTTTCTCAAGTACTTAAGAATGTTCTTAATAGCTATCCAGTGACTTTCACCTAGATATGACTAGTATCTTCTTGTCATGCTCAAAGCACATGCAACATCTATACGAGGACACAACATGACATACATGATGGATCCTATAGCAGATGCATACGGAATCCTACTCATGTCACTACTAGTCATTAAGCACTTAGAGGAGAAAATTTAATGTGAATTATAGTCTGATACTCATTTCACATGATATAAAGGTTTAAAAGTAACTATAATTTTTATTTATAAAATTTTAAATAATTAAGTGATTACGGTGAATCGATCAGATCACTCTTTCCACAAATTAACACATCCCTTCATAATATTTTTCATAATATTTGATAGTGATTTATAATTTTTTGTGATATTTGCACATAATTGACGAATAAGACATTTTCTATATTTAGATTATTATTTCAAATCAATTATATTATAATCTAATCATAAATAATATCTATGAATTCTTTACTTAATAATTTTTTTTGACTCCGAATGATATAAAAAACTCATAAATTCTGAAATAACACGAGAGCAATATTATAATATAACATATGGCGCACTCATCCATATGAACAAAGCCGAATGATTGTACTTAACAAAAAATAAATATTTAAGTAAAAGTATATTAAATTTATATTTAAAAATTGTTTTCATATGATTATCATATTGGAAAATTCATGTTAACATGCTATTGTACTAATTGTGTTATATAGCTTTTTATAAAGATAATTTTATTCTAAGTCATAGTTGATCAAAATTTTTTATTATAAATATAATTTTAATCTAGCTTATAGAATTTAAATTGAGATTATATTATGAATATACTATTTCATAAGTTTTCTTATTTAAATAAACATATATATATATATATATAAAATAAAATAGAAAAATTCAATGTCATAAACTTGATCAATTTGTTAATCCTTTTTTTTTAAAAAATAAGTTTAATTATATGAATTTGTCAAATTTCTTTGTTGAACCAAGGAGTTTTATGCTTTTTATCATGATGATAGCAAAACCATTCAATACTAATGATTTACTATAGGGTTTTCGAACGAATAACAGTAATAAATTTCGTAAATGTAGATCCGAAATCTCAAGATCCATGTAAATATTGAAACCACATTCAAGACCAAATTATACCTTTTTGCAACGGAAATAGGAAGAGGAATTGGTAGTGTCAAGAAAGAGCACGTCTAACGTCGCGCTCTACCGGTATCCACACACATGCAATAACTAAATATCATGTTCATGGTGTGCTAGCACCAATATAGTCCCTCTCTCTCTCTAGATGAAGACATGTGTTAGGATTGTGATTAGATGACCATTCATTTTCTAATCACCCATATATCTATATATATATATGAAAACCCTAACTAGTTAAGCGTGAATTAGACTAGGCCCAAATTCGAATTAGGCCCATTGAATGTTCAGCCTACTTGGTGTGTGACCCTGTAGGCTTATTTAATATTAGTAGCAAGTCTAAACTTCTTTTAGGCCCACATGTTATAAATGGCCTCTAGTAAGACATTATAACTACCCAATATTAAATAAGGTTGGAATACGATAGTACCTGAATCACAGCTAATAATTAGAGTAAAATTTATAATTGGTTAGTGGGGCATACACTAACAATCTCCCTCTTACACAATAACCAATTACCCACATGTAATCCCTTTGTCTCATTATATCTCAGTTGAGCATAAGGCACGAAATAGTGTCATCCTTACTAGGCTCAATTATGTTTCTCAATCTCTAAGTTAGACTATAAAACAAACGAGTGAAAGTCACCTCGTTTGTGCACGACCATGCAATTATTTAGTCTCTACTCATCGAGGGGCCCAGAGATATCTTTCTCCTATTAAATGGGAGAGACAAATTCCATTTTGTTCATCCACATTCCTTTGTATGATTCATAGTATGCCCAAGCATTGCTTTTATAATCACCTTTTATGGCTAACCTTTAACAATGTTAAAACAAACTATTCCACATATAAGAAACCGTGACAAGTCAAAGGATTATACTCAGTAGCTATGATTAGAACCACTTATGACACTTATAGAACAATCCTTGAAGTGTTATCATAGCGGGTCCATCCAACTACATGTTCTCTAATATAAACCCATGTGATTAACTTAATATCTCCATATTAATGACTTGTGAAACATGGTCATCAGTTAATCAACATGACAGTGTCAACAATCATCATTATCCCTTACATTAATGACATTGACTAGGGGCTTTTAGAATAATTGTATCCATGTTACAATAAGATCTCACATTCAAGTCACGCACTTGATGGCCAATTATGAGATACAAATTATTCATGGGATCATAATTCTCATTTATAACTCCATTAAATGTGAACATAAAAAACAATAATTGTGTATTATTAATGGATTATCCAAAAAACAACATGTACCAAAATTTTACTCTACATGATCATACATCTATATTTCTAATGCGAAATGCTCTAATATGACGATCATGCTTAGCCTACAGGAGAGGCTTAATCAACGGATCAACTATATTAAGATCTGTTAACACTTTGCATACCTTCACATCAACTCTTTCAACAATGTGTCAAATAAGGTGAAAATGCCTAAGTATGTGTTTGGTCTTTTGATGAGATTTTGGTTCCTTAGCTTGAGTAATGGCTCCATTATTATCATAATAAAGATCCACTGGACTCATAATGCTAGGAACCAAGTTCAATGATGATCTTTCTAACCTAAACAACCTACTTTGTTGCTTTTGAAATAAAAATGTACTTAGCTTCTGTTGTAAAATCAACAACTATGTCTTGCTTGGAACTCTTCTAACACACTGCTTCTCCATTCAAGTAGAAAACATATCCTAATTGTGATTGAGAGTCATCTTTGTCTGATTGGAATTTGGCATCAGTGTAACTACTTGCAATGAGATCTTCGTTACCTCTATAGATTAAGAACATATCCTTAGTTCTTATCAAGTACTTAAGAATGTTCTTAATAGCTATCTAGTAACTTTCACTTAGATCTGACTAGTGTCTACTTGTAATGCTCAAAGCACATGCAACAATTGCACAAGTACACAACATGACATATATGATGGATCTTATAACAAATGCATATGGGATCCTACTCAAGCAGTCTCACTCATCTGGTGTTGAAGGACACTGAGCCTTACTCAAAATTATGGCAAGTCACATGGGTAAGAAGCCTTTCTTAGATGCTTGCATATTAAATTTGTGCCAAACCTTACCGATTTAAGTGTTTTGACTTAGTCCAATAATCTTTTGCGATCTATCTCTATAGATTCTAATACCCAAGATGTAGGTTGCCTTGCCCAAGTATTTCATTGAAAAATAACTTCCTAATGAAGCTTTTATAGATTGAAGCATAGGAATGTCATTTATAATGAGTAGTATGTCATCTACATATAAGACTAAGAAAATAATTGCACTTCCACCAGTCTTCTTGTAAACATAAGGTTCTTCTTCATTTATGAGGAAATCAAACTCTTTGACTACCTTATTAAAATGAAGATTCCAACTCTGAGAAGCCTGCTTCAACCCATAAATGGATCGCTAAAGCTTGCATATTTTCTTAACATTTTTTGTAGATATGAAGCCTTCAGGTTGTGTCATGTACACAACCTTTTCCAGATTCTCGTTAAGGAAAGCTATTTTTACATCCATTTGCCAAATCTCATAATCATAGTATGCAATAATTGCTAGGAGGATGCGAATGGATTTAAGTATCGCAATAGGGAAATAGGTCTCATCATAGTCAATACCATGAATTTGTTTGAAACCCTTAGCGACCAATCGTGCTTTGTATATATATATACACATTACCATCCATGTCAACTTTCTTCTTAAAAACCCACTTACACTTAATGGCTTTTTCACCATCAGGTGGATCAACCAAAACCTATACTTTGTTTTGGTACATGGATTCCATTTCGCATTCCATGCCCTGAAGCCATTTGCCGGAGTCAAGTTCCATCATTATTTCCATGTAGGATGTAGGCTTATCATCCTCTACTAGTAATAGATCATGATGTTCCGTAACCAAGAAACCATACCTTATGTGTTCATGACGGACCGTTTTAGATGTACGGGGGTCTAGTGTCATAGATGTAGTATTTACAACTCTTTGTATCTAAACGAGGCTCCTTTTGGGTTGGAGCATTCTCCTATAACTCTTAATTTCTTCAAGATGTACTTTAATCCCACTAGTTCCTTTATAAAGAAATTCTCTCTCTAGAAAGAAACCATTTTGAGCAACAAACACTTTGTTCTCAGTGGGATTGTAAAAGTAGCATCCTTTAGTTTCCTTAGGATACACCATGAAGAAGCATTTATCAGAGTTAGGTTCAAGATTATCAGGTGTTAAACTTTTAACATAAGCTTCACATCCCTAAATCTTTAGAAAAGACAAATTAGGAACCTTTCCTGTCCAGTCTTATATGGTGTCTTTTCTACTACCTTTGATGGACTTCTATTTAATGTAAACACAGCTGTTTCAAGAGCATATCCCTAAAAGGACAATGAAAGATCTACATGACTCATCATAGATCGAACCATATCTAATAATGTTCGATTCCTCCTTTTAGACACACCATTCCATTGTGGTGTTCTAGGTGGAGTGAGTTGTGAAACTATTCCACAGTCTTTGAGATGGTCATCAAACTCTTGGCTCAAATATTCAACTTGATCTGATTGAAGGGCTTTTATTATCTTGCTAAGTTGGTTTTGTACTTCATTTTAAAATTCCTTGAACTTTTCAAAGGATTCAGAATTATGTTTCATCAAATAAACATAACTATATCTACTAATTTGTTAGTAAATGTAATAAAGTAATGAAAACCTCCTTTGATTGTAGATTTTAATGGTCTACATACATTAGTATGTATGGGTGCTAATTAATTGCTAGCTCTTTCACTGTGTCTAATAAAAGGTGATTTAGTCATTTTTCCTAATGATCAAGATTCATCATCATAGAGCTTATGTATGTGCTTCTCGTTTAGATGTCCTAAGCAATAATGCCAAAGGCAGGTGAGATTCGAATCATTAGATTTGAACCTTTTAGTATTTATGTTATAAACAGGCCTTTCTACATTTAGAACATAAAGCCCATTCTTTACTTTACAGTCTCTGCACATTTACGCAAATGTGAGAACTACATCTGGTATCCAATACCTAAGATGTAGAACTAGAAGTAGCAACATTTACTTTTATAACATAAATACCTGAAGTAGAAGTGTCATTACCCTTCTTCTTCTTCTTTAGATCTTCAAAATATTTCTTTCAGTTTCTCTTCTAGTGACCCAATTTATTATAATAATGGCACATATCATTATTAGAAGGACTAGGATTGGTATTGGGGTTAGCTTTGGGCTTGTTTCGATTCGTAATTGCACCTTTGCCCTTGCCCTTCCCTTTACCATTTCCTTGTTTCTTAAAACCTTTCCCTTTTTGGACTATGAGGACCTTAGGAGTAGGGTCCTTCTTAATGTTCTGCTCAGTAATCTTGAGCATCTCATGCATCTTAGTCAAAGATTTATTCATATTATGCATATTATAATTCATAACAAAGGTATCATAGTCATTAGACAGAGACTGAACGATGATGTTAATAGCCAACTCTTAGCTTATAGGAAATCCCAATCTTTCCAAATTCTCAACAAAGCTAACCATCTTTATGACATGTGGGCTAAATGAGGTCCTTTTTTCTAGCTTGCACTTTAAGAGAGACTTCACAGTTTGATATCTCTCAATTTGTGCTTGTTCCTAAAATATATTTTTCAGGATTGTAATCATCTCATAGGCTCCCACGTTCTCAAACTGCTTTTGCAAATATGAGTTCATAGTTGCCAACATGAGACAACTAGCATGAGGGGCATCATCTTTATTCTTTTTTATAAGCATTCCTTTCTACATGGGGAGCATTGGAAGGAGGTGCTTGTATGGGGAATGGCTTTTTAAGGACAGTTCTTCTTTTCTTGCTTGAGAACAATTCTCAAGTTGATATACCAGTATAGAAAGTTTCAACCATTCAACTTGTCTTTCTCAAGGACAAATCGCAGTAAAAACTAGATAAAGTGTTGATGGCCATGATTATCTACAACAAAAATCCAATTCTTAACAATTAACAAGCTCCCACTACACCCATATAGCAAATGTCCCTCGAAAATGAGTATAGTGGTCTAAGATCCATATTTCACCAATAACCAAGTGAGCTTTGTGTCATCGCCTGAATCTTAGTTATTTAGGTAAGCAACTATTTGCTAATTTTATTATATATAACTCTTGGTTGTTGGGTGACATCTTATGTCCCAGCTCCCAATTATATGCCTCAAGGTTCAAAACTATTTTGGTAACCCCATTAAGGAAACCAATCCTCACTTATAGGTAACCATTACCCATCCTGCTGGACTTAAATAATCAAGAGCACCTTGCTTTGGCAAGCCCACTACTTAACGATTCAAGATCTTGCAGGTGTAGAATTGGAAAGGCATCAATCATTACTTAATATTGTTGAGGGAGTAAGTTGATTATGAAATTGCTATATACTTGCCTAAATAAAATTATAAGTAAAAAATGAATAAAGCAATAATAATGTGATATAGTATGCCCCCTAAGTAATGACGATCTAATCTCCAATATGAACTTATTATAGCATATGGATCACCATCCTTGTACTTATGCTCCAGTCAATTTGGTTCTTTAAATAACTTAACAAGTACTATACTACAACTAAAACTAGTAATAATCTAATTATTACATACATGCATAATGACACATAAGCCATATCTAAAATATAAAACAAATATGGGCCATACTATTCACCATTCATAATCAAGGCAAGATATCATATATCAAAGTATGCAAAACACCAAATGTAAGAAACACATCATTGACATAACATAAGAAATTTGGTAGGGTCCAAGAGGTCGCGCCCCTTGAATGGTCGAGTGGTAGCATCCCTTGTAGGGCTAGAAAAACCCCTTATTTAATCATATTGAATTATCACCAAGATTAATCACATTAATCTTCCTTTATGCGTGATAATCACATTACTAAACTCATGTAATCAACAATTTATAAGCCCTAATCAAATAAGGGTTATTCATTTTAATTCATTAAAACAAATAAATAAATCCGTATTGAATAACAACATAACATACGAATCCTATGAAAGCAACAAATTCATATCATATATAAGTCAACAAATAAATTGCTCACACATGCATATCATGTATATACAATACAAACAATTTAAAACATCATGAAAATTGAAACAGTTATGAGATAAAAACATGTCACAGCCTAACCAGCCAGTTGATGCACAAACTGCATCGACCAACCTACTTGTTGAGTCGGACTACTTCTTTACATCGGTTGATGCCTTTGTTGCATTTGTATCAAAAAACTGTATTTTTTTTGTGATTAACCGAATTCAATTTTAGTGAACAAACTTGACTCTGATACCACTGTAGGGTTCGGATGATTAACAGTGATAAATTTCATAAATGTAGATTCAAAATGCCAAGATCTATGTGAATATTGAAACCAAATTCAAGATTAAGTTATACCTTTCTGCAGTAGAAATAGAAGAGGAATTGGTAGTGTCAAAAAAGAGTATGTCAAATGTTGTACCTTTACCAGTATCCACACACATGTAGGACTAAATATATCACGCTCACAGTGTGCTAGCACCAATCTCGTCCCTCTCTATCTAGATGAAGATGAGTGTTAGGATTGTGATTAGACGACCATTCATCTTCTAATTACCCATTTATTTATATATATAGGAAAACCCTAACTAATTAAGCATGAATTAGACTAGGCCCAAATCTAAATTAGGCCCATTGAATGTTCACCTTGCTTAGTATGCGACCTTGTAGGATTATTTAATATTAGTAGTAGGCCCAAACTTCTATTAGGCCCACAAGTTATAAACGATCTCCAATAAGGCATTATAACTATCCAATATTAAATAAGGTCAGAATACGACACTATCTGAATCACAACTAATAATTAGAGTACATTTTATAATTGGTTCACAGGGCATACACTAACATTTACTTCATATGAAATATTGGTTAAATATTAAAGAAGAAAGTTGAATTGTTTAAGACCAAATTGTTGCTTAATCAAGGTTATATAGCTTAAAGAGACAATTATAACCTTTAATTTAAAATTATAAAAATCTTGGAGCTTGTTAAGATAATTCACTAAGCGTGTTAATTTGAACAGTTTGAAGAAAATTAAAAATCAAGGTGATTAGGAGGAGTTGTCTACAAAAAGAGGCAACCTTGATTAATCACAAAATACAATTAGATGTCATAGTGTTTGACTATTTATGACTCTTTCATGATATTTGGAAATAGTAGCTCTCATATTAAGAGTCCAATAGTTATTTAGAAGCCCTAACCATTATTTTGGGGTTTAAGTGTAACAACCCACTCCCGCATGACCCGAACCTGACATCGATGGTGATATCCGAGTCCGTACCCCGCGAGGGTGGCGTGCTACATCACTCAGTACAAATTTTTTTTAACACATACACACACACACATTATAATTTATGCGGAAAACAATTTACATAAACAATTCAATGGCCTCGG
>JANIJH010000008.1:57353147-57373556 GCA_024520975.1 Erythroxylum areolatum | reverse complement strand
ATAAGTGCAACATACCTTTCCCAATGCTAGCTTTTCTATATTCCCTGTTGTTGAGCTTTTAAAGTTTTGCCTAAAGAGAATTGCCTTGATGTAGCTTCCACCATAACTTACAAGCTGCCATGGGATCCAAATTAGCTAATCAAGAAAAAACCAGACCATTTTAGTCTTTTGTAAGAGTAAGACTCCTCCAATTCCGCCGACATCTCTTGTTCCCTTCTTCCATTTGTCCCCAAAAAAATCTTGCAAATCGTTATTCGATTTGGTGAATGACTGTTTTTGGAAACTAGAAAGCAGATAGTTCATATGATGGAAGTGCAGGTAAGACATGTTTAATGAGAATCGTTCTACTAGTTGGAGAAAGAAGCTTTTGATACAAAGCAGTTAATCTTGAATCAATTTTATCGATTATGTGCTAGAAGTATGATAATTTTGGTTAGCCTTTAAACAACATGCATCCCAAGTATTTGAAGGGCGACTGATCCCTTTAAATTTTAGTAATGGCTGTAAGTAAATGGGACTGTGATTGACTTATATGCGATGAAGTTGAGTTATATGCTTTGAAGCTACATAAAAGCTTTTAGCTATGTTGATTTTTTTGCCACTTACTTCCTCATTTGTGTGCAGAAAGTTCATCAAAACAGTATCTTCGATGCCCTTCGGTGAATAGAATTATGTCATCTGCAAAGCTTAAATGAGTGACAAGATGGCAATCTCCTGGCTATGCACAAGTCTCTATCTTACCTTTTGCAGCCAAAACATTCAAATCAGGTCTATATACCCACTTTTTCTGAAACTTAAAACTACCTATTTTATGCTATGGCGCTAGCCGATTAAATGCATAAAGCAGAGGACTATGGTCAGAGGTAGCCCTGCTTAGAATTTGCACTTTCCTATTTGATAATCTTGTGATCTATGGCATGTTGCATAAAATACGATCAAGTCGCTTCCATTCACGTCCTTATGGTTTAGTTCCCATCCAGGTGTGTAAAGATCCTTCAATTGGAAGATCATAAGCAACTACTGTATGAAGGAAGTGTTTGAAATCATCCATGGTTCCTTGGTGTGCAGTTCCCTCTATGTTCCTCAATATTAGATATAACATTAAAGTCGCCACCGTACGTCTACAATTTATCATTCAGATCCTCTGCAATTCTTTCGAAGGATGACCAAAGGGTTATTCTATCTCTTCCACTACATTTGGCATATATCGCCGAGATATCTAAAGACTCCAATGATGTCTTATTGATAAACTCAATATGGATAAATTGTTCATGATTCTGGATGATCTTAGCAATATAAGAAGACTTCCACGTAACCCAAAATTTATTATTAACATTGAAGATAAGCATCATGACAGCCTAAAGAAACTTTTAAGGAATTCAACTTTTCAGGGGGGAGCCATTAGCTCCATAATGGCAATAAAAGAGGGATGATGAAGCTTTTGTAATTTTTTGAGCCGATGTAGTGATTGTGGTGAGCCTGCTCCTCTAATGTTCCAAAATAACATCGTCGTTTGTGTCATTTAGAGTAGCTAATTGGTTGGGAGCAATCGACCTTGTCAAAATGGTCCGGGGCATGTCAAAATATAATTTTTCCAAGGCCTACTCTTTCTGGATTCCTTTGTTGTGTTTTTAGATATCTTATCTTCATACTCACTACTAAATTTTTTGAAAATTTGGATCGGCTCTTCCTTTCGAATGTTCTGAAGTACTTATTGATCGATATCAGAAACATTTCTTTTACTGCGTTATACTTTTGTCGTTGTGCACTAGATGAAATAGGTGGTCATGCGTCAAACACAGATGTTGATTCCGATCTATTGCCTGAAGTTTTGGTAATATATCATTCTCTATTTCATCTTCCTGAGTGACATGCTTGTCAACCAAACAATCATTGATCACATCAGCCTCAAGCTTTTGTTTTTCAATTAAATCATCGCCTGTTAACTTTGCTCAAGCTACTGATTTTCAATTAAGGTGATTTGCTCCTGTAAAATTCCAGACTTCAGATTTTCAACAAAGGGATCATGTGTCTTCTGAATCATTAGCGTTATCAGGTAACATGGCGAGAGCTAAGTAATCCTACTGTTGTTTTGATACCCTGAGACACACAGAATTTGTGAACTATATCCAATCCTAGTTGTCCCCTGGGAAAATTTGCCAATAAGCGCATAATGGAATGGGATGGACATATTTTCTACAACTGGTTTTGGAAATATGATCGATGGTTCACCACGATGTATGGTGATTTAGGGTTATTGCATGACAAAATTGTTCGTTGAGGACACTACAGCTGACAATGACGTGAGTATTTGAAGGAAAGAGGGGCGGTTTGGTGGCGCTAATAGATGGCCATCACCGACAAGAGTGTCAGCCATGGTTAAGCAATCATGGTGGCACGACTAGGTTCTCTCTTTGGTGACTTATCCTATTTTCTTATAATTTATGTTTATACATTCCAAAACCCAAAACAATTCACTCTTCTTCTTGAAAAACATAGTCTCCCATTATAGTAAAATCTCATTAGATTGCATCAAATTAAAAAATTGTCATCCTTGAATTTCATATTTGGTGTTTTCAAAATTTTTCTTAATTAAGAATTATTTTTTAAATTAACGCTTTCATAGTTAAATTTGTAAAAGTAATTAAGTTTGATTCCCTTTCAACTATATCAATTCATTTTTAATTTTATTCAATTTTAGCATTTGGGTACTTTCTCATGTCTCTATTTTGGAAATTTTGGGATTCAAAATTATACATTCTTTTATAAAATATTTGATGGATGTAGAAATTTTGCTTTTATTTGTTACAATTCTAACTTTTAATTTTGTAAAAAAATTGCTCTTGATACTTTAATTGAGTCTTCCAACTTAGGCACAATATTGAAATTGGGGATTTTTCAAATTAGAAAAAATTAGGAATGCCTCTATCAAAATTGACCTTTTGTTTTAACTCTTTAGATATTCAGTAGCATTCTCTAGTCAGAAAGTTTGCCATTCTTGTTTAAATTTGTCTTTTTAATCAGGTTAGCTTTATGCATGACATTTTATATTATGTATTATTAGTTTTTTTTGTAACAATGGTTAATGTATTGGTCGACTAATATACCATATTGGTTGACTAATATGCCTATTAGCTGACTAGTGTTCCAACATCTAGTAAATATGGTTACTTTAATGCATACTAGTAGACCAGTGTACTATATTCATCAACTAGGTCTCTGTAGATGGTCATTGTAATGACTAGTCCTTGGCTTTAACTACTAGTAGGGTCCTAAAACACTATAAATGGATGTTTTCTCATTAGTTGTAACATCAAGAAGGTTTTAGGTGTCTTATAAACACATTTCAAATTGTTTTTAACCATTTAAGCATTATTATCTCATATTTGTATAAGTGAGTCATTGTGGAGTTATCAAGTGATAAAGTGAGGAACTTTAAGTTTTAATATTTTGTTTAGAGAATATATTATTGTACTTAGGGGTGATCTAAGTGAAATTAAGGTTCCTCTTCTCCTTAGAAGAATATTGTAAGAAGGGCTCCTCTTTACCAAAAAAATATTGTACAAAGGTTACTCTTTACCTTGAAAGAAGAATTAAAGTGAAATTCCAAGAAGAGTCTTGAGAGTAGAAGTGGGTAAGAGTTGTTTCCAAATCACTACAAATTGGTTTGCATTCTCTCTTCTCTATCATTTCTAAATTATTGCTTAGTTGTTTGATTAGTTTATATTAAACAAATTCCTTATCCTTATTTAAATTGATTGTTGTTAATTGATTAGTTTGGTTAGAAATTTTGTTGAATTTTATAAACAATTAATTCACCCCCTCTTGGGTTTCGTTAAGGACTAACAACCTAGAATGAAAAATGAGTATGAAGCATCTATATCTAAGCATACACATAAAACATATGCATATAACACGTCCAATAAGGCTCACCCTAAGAGCAAACCTCATGGTTTAACGTATGGCTCATAATTTAGGTCTAGAATTGAACACTTCCAAGTAAAGAATAGGCATAACCCCTATATAAGCACATATAATAGTATACAATTTCACTTATACTCCATTAGGCTTCATACTAAGCATAAGGTCATAAAACATGTTTACACTCATAATAAGCATTAATATAATTAAATAAACATTCTTCATTCATATAGTTATGATATTTCTCTTTATCACCCAAAAAGAGCATTCAATTCATTTATTTAGAGGAGAAATCGCCATCACTTATATATTCATAAAAGAATAATGAATGCATGCATATACTAAAATTATAAGGTTCATCATTATACCACCACCCCACATTACTCATATGACATGGTATTACACTTTTGTGGTAAATATAGGCATACTAATACATTTTATTTAAAAAATAAAGGCTAATAAGTAAACCTTAAAGGAAGTGGGTTAAAAAAAAGAGACTAACAATCAAATACCAATGATCATTTGGGTATCTAAAACAAATTAATTGTATTCTTTTGTTAGTTGTTAAGAAAAAGAAGAACAAATGGTACATGGATAGTGGATTCTTTAAAAGTATGACTAGCAATGAATTCCAGTTTTTAACTCTTAGAGACAATGATGATGGATTTGTCATATTTGTAAACAATGCCAAGGGTAAGATAATTGGAAAAGTTAGTAAGGCAGATCACACTATTATTGATAATATGCTTTTAATTGATGAACCGATGCTTAACTTGTTAAGCATAAGCTAACTATGTGACAAAGGCTATAAAGTATAGGGAGATCATTAATTGTATATAGAATAATTGAAAATGGCATTGCTTTTTTTTTTCTTTTGGGAAATGATTAAGTTTTCATTACCAAAAATTCATTATGTACACGCTAAAGTTTTAGGAAAAAAATTTAGTCTGAATAAACTGGACCATCACAACTTAACCTAGGGAGAGATGCAAATGCCATCAGTAGCTATTAATATAATACCTTTTAGAAAGTGCTTATAATCCAACTTTATCATATGGAAGCATTCATATAATACAATCTATGGTAGAAAAATCAAATCAATTAACAAGGATAACAATTATTAGTAACTAGTACTAGACCGCATCCTTGAGACCAAGTACTCTTTTGATGAGCAAGCTACACTATTTCTTTTACCACCCGCTGATAGTATTTGCTTTTACTTTGAAAATTTTAAAAGTTCCTCTCTTACCAAATCGTATAAACAACAGTTGCAAACATATAGTTAAGGATTTGAACTTACATTATTCTACTTTTATCTATCTGACACACAGTTAAGGATTTGAACACACGGTTCATCCTGTTAACAACTTGCTTTTCTTTGTATTCTAAGCCAATCAAGAAGATGTTACCATAATGTTGTAGAGAATTCACACTTAAATAAAAATGGTTAATAGTTTTAGCATTACCTAAATTGTAGAATGTGCAATCCTCAAATATTTTGCTAATCCATCTCTTTAAATTTGTTGCTATAGGAAGGCTATTATTCAACGCTAACCTTATAATAAATCTATGCTTGGCTAGATAACATTGCATTTTTAGGGAAAAGAGAAGGAAATATATAATTGATAATTAATCTAACCAAAATATGAACTGCCTAATGTTTATTAGCGAAGATGCAAGGATTTGACATAAGAGGCTTGGACAAGCAAGCATGGACCTCATCTCTAATTTCAAATGTAAACAACTTGTCAACAGACTTCCGAGGGTTAAATTTCATAAAGACAAGATTTGTGGATCTTGTCAAGTTAGAAAACAAACCAAAAGCTCGTTCAAGAGCAAAAAGTCCGTAATTTTGAATAGACTTTGAAATTTCTTTAAATTGATTTGTTTAGGCTAATTATAATTGCAAGTTTAGGTGGTAAATTTTATGCTTTTAATATAATTGATGACTAGTAGATTTACATGAGTCTTATTCTTAGCTAACAAAGATGAATAATATAATTTCAAATTTGTAAAGAGGATTTAAAATGAAAAGGAGCTTTCTATTACATACATTTGGAATGACCATAGTACGGAGTTTAAATATGAAAGGTTTGAAGCCTTTTATGAAGACAATAGGACATTATAAGAAATAGCTAGGACTATGATAAATATTATACTTTGTCTAAGTGCTTTTGGGTGGAGGCCGTAGTTGTCACATGTCCCATTTTAAATAGGGTCTATATAAGGCCAACTTAAGATAAAACTCTTTGTAAGCTTTGGCTTGTGAAGAAACCAAAAATTAGTTACTTCCAAGTTTTTAGTTGTATATGCTACATTTTGAATATAACTTAGGGAAGTTTCATTCCTAAGTGGATCAAGGGATTTTTCTTGTTTTTTCGTTAAGAAGCACAGTATATAAAGTGTTTAATAAGGAGATCATTATTATTGAAAAATCTATGCATGTTGTCTTTGATGAATCTAAACCTCTTGTATCCAAAAAATATCTTGAAGATAAGGATGTAGGTATAAATAAGGAATTAAAGAAATTATCCCTTGAACAAAATAAGAGCAATCACTAATGCACCTCATATAAACACTTTATTTAACCATATGAGGGAGATAACAATGATGAGGAGCTTTCAAGAGATTGGAAATTAAAAAAGAATCATCATCTAGATTAAATTATAGGTAATATTTAACTAAGGATAACCAATAGATTTCATCTTAGAGGCTTATCTCATCTTGATTCATTCCTTAAATTGAACCGAAGACTATGAAAGAAGCTTTTAATGATAAAAGTTAGGGCTTGCTATGAATGAGGAGTTTAACCAATTTGAGAGAAGTAAGGTGTAGACTTTAGGAACTAGACATAGAGATCACCAAATATTAAGAATCAAGTGGGTTTCTAGAAACAAATTAGATGAATCGGGTACCATTATAACAAATAAAGCTAGATTGGTGGCAAACAGGTATAATCAAGTGGAGGTATAGACTTAAAGCAAATCATGATGCATCTAACCATGTTTACAAACTTTCTAAAACCTTGCATAGTTTGAAAAAAAATCTTAAAGCTTAGTATGATCAGTTAATTAAGAAAAGTACACTAGATAATTACTTAAACATTTTAAAATGCATTAAGCTAAACTAATAGGGAAACCTATAAAAATCATAATAAACTTGAACAAGGATAAAGTGCCCAAGTTAGTTGATGTAAATCTCTATTAATGTATGATTGGTAGTTAGTTTTATCTTATTGTAAATAGGCCTAATAATATTTTTAATGTACCATTTAATTAGTACTTTAAGCATATTTTTTTGACTTAATTAGTTATTCAAAAGCAAATTATATCATTAGTCTTTTGGATCGAAAAAGTACATCCAATATTTGTCAATTATTAGAAAATGCATTAATATCTTAGTTTAGTTAGAAAAAATTTCGATTTCCCAATCAACTACAAAAGCTTAATAGATGGCAACTTATAACTATTGTGCACAAATTATATAACTTAGGTGATAACTTAGAGACTATGAAATGGATCTTACAAAGATACTAATTAGTTATGATAATAATAATTCCATTTGTCTCGTAAAAAACCTCATTCAACACTCTAACACATGTAAATTAAATATCATTTCATTATTGATCATATGAAACATGTAAATTAAATATCATTTCATTATAGATCATACAAAAATGGTAATATTAAGTTTGAATTCATGGTCACACAATATCAATTAACTGATAATTTTACTAAACCTCTGAATGAGGATATATTTTACATAATTAGAAAAGAATTGAACATGATTGATCAAAACTCTTTGTGATGAATCTCTCCTTTATTTTTTATTATTAACTTAGAGTAATTTTTTCATGATACTTATATGATTTTAAAATTGGACTTCAAACTATTAATATATACTGGTTGACTACTGTTCTCATAAATCATCTTTTATGTCTTTCTAGTGAGACTTTAAGGAGTCTGGTCGCTCCTTTGGTTGATTACTCACTCACGTTAGTCAACCAATGTTTCTTAATGGTTAACTGATTTCCCCTCTTCTAAAAAATTTCTTCATTCCCGTGAGTTTATAGCCTAGTTGGTTGATAAGTATGGTTGACCACATATAAACAATAGTTGACTAGTGAAGCTGTGTGGTCAACCAATCTTCATGTTTTAAGGTCTTCCTCTTATTTTCTTTTATTTTCTATATTGTTTGTTTATTTCTTCTAAAATCCTAGACAACACATTCTTTTGTTTGGAAAACATTATCCCCTATTTTATATGAATCTAGTTAGATTGCACCAAATTAAAATATTGCCATTCTTAAGTCTCAATTTTGGAGAATTTCATAATTTTTCCTAATTAATAATCAACTTTTTAAATTGATTTTTTCATATTTAAATTATAAAAGGAGTTAAGAATGTTTTCCTTTTAATTATCGACATATCTTTGATTTTGTTTAATTTGACATTTTAGGAACTTTTATCACTATTTTTGAAATTGTTTGTACTTTATGTGGTGTTTTAAGCTTAAGTAAATATATTCTATATTTAAGTTATTTTATCGAAACGCATGGATATTGAATATTTTTTTCTTGATATTGAATACGACTTATGTATGAATTAAAGGGGAGTTAATCTCTATCTTGATTATATACTTAATTATTACTCTCTAATATCACAAATATTTTATCATCATTGAAAAGGGGAAGATTGTTTAACTAAGGATGGTTCCCATTAATATTTTTACGATTAAAAAATAAAATTAATACTAATAAAGTTACTATTATGATGAGAAGCAATATAAGAAAAAAGATATAGCCATAAATTCAAGAAGATAGTTCATTAAGTTGATAAAGAAAAGATGAAGTTTGCAACTATTGAAGAGAAGATCAAGTTAAGAACAAAAGAGATCGAAGCACATCAAGGTAATTGTATATTTTGCAATGTTAATTGAAATCTCATTTAGTCCATATAATTATCTTAAATGCTTACTATACCTAAACATTTAATATCATTTCATTGCATGAGTTTTTTTATTCATTAAGAGGTACTAAAGCCTTTTTTTAAAAATAAAATCCTCTTGATCTTTCAAACACTCTTTTGGGAGATATTTTGACTGATTTTAAATTATAATTGTAGAAAACAAATCAATTTTAAGCATTTGAAACTGTAAAAAATTATTTTTAAGGGCATTGTTCAACCAGCATAGGCTAGTTGTCGACTAATGAAAGTTAAATGTATAACAGTGAGTTTATTGATACATTGGTCAACTAATAGGGTGATGTGGTTGACCAATGTTTTAACTTAACAAAAGCTATGACTTATAATGGTTATCGTTAGTTGTTGAACACTAGTTGACCAGTGTGCATTGAATCTATAGATTCATTAGCCATTGAGACATTGGTTGACCACTAGGGCATATTGCTTGAACAATGTGTCCTTTATAGGGACATTGGTCAACCACACCGCTATTTACTTGACTAATGCGTCAACAAACAGTCATGTTGCAAGTTTAACTTACATTGGTCGACCAATACGATTTAGTGGTAAACTAATGTGGGTTAAACTTGTATCATGATTTTTTGTTGACAGTGTTTACTCGATATGAAAATTCCATTTGGAGCATTACTTATATATCTATGAAAATTATCATATCTTACAAATGTAGTGATCCAAATTTTTGTTAAATTACTCATAATGGACCAATAAGGAGGAAAGCCTATAAAAGTATAAGTTGAGCTTAAGAAAACTTAAGTTCATTTCTCTCTTAAACTCTTTTCCCTATAAGTTACTATTTACTCCCAACTTCCGACACTCATGCCTTCACTATCCAACCACCATTTCCTTTGACCTAGGGCTCTATGAAAAGCTCTCGGGATGTTATAAAAACCCCTAAACTTGTTTCTTCAAAAACGACCTAAATTTGGAGGAATCACAACTGGAATTTCAATTCATTTAGGTAAGTCACCGAGCTCCAATTTTTGGTCATTTTTTGGTGAAAATAACACCACTATCATGTCCAACGGCCCTAACAAAGTAGGAAGAGAGGGAAATATGACATTAATCGCCCTATTTGGCCGGTGAACGCAAATGGGTCACTTTTGAACTTTAAACCTTCGATTCTCACAAATCAGGAAGAGTATCGACATGAGACTAGTGCCATTGGATTCTTGGAGGTGAGCTTGCCATTTCTGGGTGGTGGTGAAGGTCACCCCCCCCTCCAGTGTCGACATGTGTACCCTACACTCCGGTGATGGTAGTGATTTTCCAACCAGCCCAGAAATGATCAAAAATAATTTTAAAATTTTCCAAGTATTATGTGGATCAATTTTTATAAAAAGTAAAATATTGAAATTATTAATATTTTGTGAGATAAAAATTTAAAAAGGTTATGTTCTTATAAAAATGCATGAAATTGATTAAATGAGGTTGTTTTTTATTAGAATTGAGAATATCTTAATGTATTGAGTATAAATGAAAGTGTATGGGTTAGAAATTGGTATACTTAAATTATGATTGGATTTATTATGAATTTTTGGATTTAAATGTGGACTCGATTAGGCATGGACATGTAGTTTGGATGTCGAAATTGATTTGTGATTATTGGTGGTTATTAAAGTGTCTTTTCATTGCACGAATGACCTTTCTTTTGAAAGGGGGATATTTATTTTACAGGGGAAACTCTATCGAATTTTGAGTAGGCTCCTCGTAAAACGTGACATCGTCATTTTTAAATAGAAAATTAAGCACCTTAATATTGAGTTATGGTCTTTTTCTTTGGGTGTCTAAAATTGGTTTAGGTTTTAAATTTTAATAATCATTCCTACTTTTCTTTCTATATAACAATCAGGAGCAGAACCCTCCACTTTGAGACACTTGATTTGGCACGAAGGAGCGCATTCTACCTATGAGTTAATGTTCATGGTTATAAATATGCATCAGAATTTCATATTCATCATGGAAATCACTATCATTATCATATGCATGCATGACATTCATACATATGGATTGACCATATATACGTATTTTGTTGTGCAATGTTGCGCTTTTTTGATGTGTCATGATGTAGAGGATTCTTATAGTATGAGTTACCTAGCGAGTGTCACTAGGCTATGCAAATAGTGGGTCACTAGTCAAGAATAGATTTTTATTAATGTTAGGTATATTAATTGAGATATGACGTGGTTGGGGTGGTCCGGTCGAGCTTGCTCTCGAACGACAATCATGTCATAGTGAGGCTGTTATGGTTTGATTGAGTGTGACTCTCGGATGACAGTTCACTACATTAGACCAAGTGATCTGTACGGAATAAGAGAGTCCCTATGGCTATAATATGTGTTGAAGAGGTATGTTGTAGGGTCAATCGTCAATCATCCACTATTAATTGTGATTTGTGATTGTGATGATTATGTGACATGATATTGGTATGAAAAATGCATTTATGTTTGTGAACAAAAACATTATGTTATGAAATTGCATTTATGGATATAATAAATTATAAATATATATGTATCATTTGAAATCCTTAGGAATGTATAACATAACCATAGTATTAATTCACTCAATAAAGTCTGACTCCCCTCAACTATTTTTCAAGATCTTCTTTTTAGATCTCTTTTAATAGGGTACTTAGTCGATCTTTTTCCTCTCCGACAATTTGATGTATGATTGATAGTGACCTTTGAATCTAGAGTCGTAGTAGTCTTGTTTGTGTTAGATTTTCCCTTGTATTAACTATCTCAATATTGTAGCAAATTGAGGATTGTATATTGTTAGAACTGTTTGATTATTACAATTATGAGTTTGATCATTTTGAAATTTTTATCTTTATTATAGATATAGTGATTTGACGATATTTTGGGCTTGTTAAAGGTTTAGTAAACCTTGAGTTTATTGCTCCTTTGGTGCTGGTCACGGTCCAAGGTTAAGGTTGTGACACTTTCTGACTCCATCCCTTTTATTATCTTGTTAATTCATTTTTAAAAAATTACCCATATAGTTTTATTGGAGGTGAAACTATCAAGAACAAAAATTTCAAGTATAATTATATAAAGTCAAGAAGTTTGGATACAGCTAATCCCCTTATAGGTGACCTAATAATTTTTTTCTTGAATTTTTCATTCACACTTTATAAGATTAATCAATTAGAGTTATATGCTACTTATACTTGTCCAATAACCCATACAACTAGAATACAATGAGTCATACATCTATTAGGAATATATGGCTTCTTAATTGATGAATTGGTCCTCGAGTGGGCTTTTTATACTATAACCTAAGTCCTATCAAATATCCCTATTCTTCTTTGATCTTATTTACTTTACCATATCATAATCATATTTAATTTTTTTACTAAAAGACAATAGTCACCTTTGAATACATTTTTTTATGTGATTTACCAATCAAAAAGATCTTCCAATATTTTAAATTTTCTTAAATTGAATTTGATTTTTTCTAGAATTGTATTATAAGATCACATCATATATGGTTCTTCAATAGCCCTTTTAAGGATACATTAATATAATTGTCAAGAATTAAATGTAAGCAATGAGGGTATACAAGTATCTCTCTTTGTAAGGAAGAAATTATATAGGCGGTTTGGAATTGTTGTTGTGGGTTTATGAAATTGTAAAAGCATACTAATGAGTGAATGAAGAGGCTATACTTCTTTAAGGCAGCTATATACAACCCGCGCCAAATATTGACTAGAAAATTTAGATTGATAATTCATACCTTTTCTCAACTACTCACAAGATTTTTGCATGAGAAAGGATATAAAATGTATCTTCCATTTGTTGCAATTAAACCTTAGATCACAGAAAAGTAAAGGTCAAAATTTTTTTTCAAAGTAAGCTACCACTTTAAGTTTAGAAAATTGTTACCATACACAAAAGATCCAAATGCTTCACTAGTTATAAAGTGTTATGGGGAAGTTATTTTCTTTCCAATAAAATTTTCATAGTTTCTTCTAGAAAATATATCTATTTACGTGCAAAAAAAGGAAAAATAGTATTAACATTGATACATAATGTGAAGTTGAATTAAAAAAAGAAAAGGCAATCCTACCAATATTTTCGAAAATCATTTTCTAATTCACATGTCAAATAAGATTCATTTCCTTGTTCACGTATCTTGATTAATCTAATTGTAATAAGATTAGTGAATATTATTATATATGAACACCTTGTTTGAGAATGAACAAACTGTAACGAAATCTGTTGGGAATAAATTACAAGCATATGGAATAATTTTTACAATTTCCTTAGCTGATCATTTTAGTATGATAATTGAAATAATAATTAGGAAGTTAAAAGGTAAGAAACAACTATGATTTAAGTTCCTTCAAAATATGTTCAATGATCTAACCTCTAACAATATCTAAAGATTAAAAGAAGATAACTTTGACAATTTTAGAAAGGGTTAGATAGGGAGTGCTAGCTCCCTTAGTGTCTTTTAATTTATATAAAGAAAGACTAGGGTTATAGTATTTTAATTAAAAGAAAACTCTGATTTTATAATTAGAACTTAATAAAATCAAATATCTATTTGATTATTAAAATTTTTAAACGTTATAATTAAGTTAAAATTAATTTAAATTAATATGTGTGACTCATTAGGAACCTAATATGATAGTAATAATTATATATGGTAATTCCAATTCATAATTAGAATTGGATAAATTAAATCTTTTTAAATTATCGTTAGCTATAATCAAATAATTTATTATCTTAATCAAGATTGACATATAGCAACATGTCATGACCATCCAAATATTAAGAATATTAAAGTGATTTGATTTAACATATCCATACATAATTATAATTTATGATTTAATATTTATGTCATAAGATGTTCCAATTAGTTAAAGTTTGAAATTGGTGTCTACTTTATATAAAATCAAATATTTTATTTCTTATTAATTAGTAATAAACTTATAATTGATATTTAAATAAACCTTTTTGAATCTCAATTCACTCTAATTAGAGAATTCTCAAATTATTACTAATTATGAATAGTGGAACATTTTGACTAATTATTTTAGGATGAAAAATCATGAATTGACTTTCTCAATCCATATAGTTCATATTTATCTAAGTACTATAGATTAGTAAGTTATAAGTAATATTAAAAATATAGTAATTTTAATCTAAGACACTTTGGTAGTCTCAAGTATAAGAATTAATTATATAACTATCATAATTAGGACATTAATTGACACATAGGTATTCAAAATCCTCACTATTAGGATAAATTAGTAAATTTATTCATCTATATATAGGTCATGTCTTTTTTGAGATATGATCTATATATAGATGAATAAATTTACTACTTTTGAGACAACAACTTAGTAATAGGATCTGCAACATCTTCTTTGGTGAGGACTCGCTCTAGTACAATGTTTTTCTGCTCCATTATCTCTCTAATCAAGTGAAAATTCTTATATGTTGATGATACATTAATTACTTTTGATCTACAATGGCACCATTGATATCACAGTAAAATACTATTAGCCCAACAATGCTAGGAATTACCCCAAGTTTAGTGAAGAACTTTTTCATTCAAACAACCTTCTTTGTTTCCTTAGACATTGAAATGTACTTAGCCTTGGTCATAGAATCAATAATGATTAATTTTTTAAAACTCTTTTAACTTACTGAATAACCATTTAAATTAAAGATGTAGCTCGACAATGATATATTATCACCCTAAATCGAAGTTAAAACTAGTATAAGAATAACCTTAAACTCTTAGTTTAGCTCCTCCATAAACTAAGAAAATATCTTTAGTTCTTCTCAAGTACTTTATAATGTTCTTTACAATTGTCTAGAGGACATTATTAATATTGGGTTTGTGTATACTTGTTATGCTCAAAATATAAAAAGCACTTGATTTTATGCATAACATCACATACATTTTTAATCTAATAGTCGAAGCATATGAAACATAATATGTTTTTATCCTTTTCTTCTTATATATTTAAACATATATTCTCTGAGGGAGAAATCTCTTATGACATGAGCAAGAATCCACTATTAAAATTATCCATGTTAAACATTTTTAACACTTTGTCTATGTATGTGGATTGAGCTAAAATAAGCAACCTCTTTGATTTATTTCTATATATCTTTATTCCTATAGTATAGGCTACTTCTCCTATATCATTCATAGAGAAATTCATAAAAAACTAAATCTTTACATATTGGAGCATCAGTATCTCATTTCCAATTAGTAATATATGGTCCATATATAGCACTAAGAAAATAACTGCATCAATGCTAAACTTTTACAATCACAAGGTTTATCTATTTTCTAAAAAAATTATGGTTTAAGTAATCACCTCCTTGATCAAATCTAAATGCCTTAATAATTTTATCACTTTGTTAGAATGGAAACTGGCATTTGTATACTTTCTCACAATAGGATCTCCTGCTCCATATACCAAGAATACATCCTTATTTTTTCTCAAGTACTTAAGGATTTTCTTGACAGTCCCCCAATGACCCTCACCAAAATCTGACTAGTATCTGCTCGTGACACTTATAGCATACAATATATCAGGTTTTGTATATAATATTGTTGGGTTTATATAAATATAGTGCCTTGGAAAGAAAGTGTTTTTACATATTACTTAATCATCTTCTAGTTACTTTGTTGTAATGAAAATATTTATTATTAATAAAACAAAGAGTTTGGTTTTATTTGTATGAGCATAATATAACTAGTTATAAGATACTAAGATTCTTTTGTAAGTAATATACATATACATGGAGATGTATGGGAAACATATATATATTATTAGAATCTAAATTAATTTATTCGCAGCTGAATAATGAAGTTGGTCGCTTGATTATAGTTTAGGTTGTAGTGTTGCGATTTATCTCCGTGTAAGTAAAGGAGTTCACTTCAAGGCAATGATGAGTTTCATATCATGATAGTAGTTGACTATCAATAATGGCACTATTAAATGAATATAGAATCATGCATGTTTTTAAAGAATAAAGTAGGTCATTTCTTTAATCTTAAAACGTACACTTAAGCATTCGATTATTATGAACCACAATCTTGATAAGTGATGAACTCATATATGTTTCATTATAATTCTTGATATGAACATAAAGAATTTTTACAAAGTATCAATCCAGTATCTGCATATTATTAATTAAAACATGTATCAGGGAACATTCACTTAAATAAAGAGTTTATAGTGATATCATCACTTCTAGATGTTTTACAGAGATTGGTGCTTAAACTGGCGCTAGTAGTTTGATGGACCAGCTACTCATCAAGTTTTAACACCGAGATGAGTTCTTGTGTGTTAAGCACCATATAGAGTGAAGTGGGAGATCTAGAAGGAAAAACCAAAATAAGGGCAAAACAATAATATTATCTTTTATTGTGCGGATAGCTATAATATGGTTCACAATAGAGTTTGCAATTGGACATCTAAGTTAAAACATGTGTTCTCATAAAATTTTGTAATTCAAGAGTTCAGCTAATTGTTGTTAATAGAATGACATTTTGTTAACAAGTTAGAATTAATTATAATGAGATTAAATTAATTTCGGGCTTATTAGAGCTTGAATTATATAAGTCCAATTAGGTTCCCCACTTGGCTTCTAGGAAAGGTTATCAAGCAAAGTAAGAAAAATAAATAGAGGTTACCGAAAAGAACATAAACAAAGGAAGGACCAAATTAGATTCAGAATAATAAGACCAGAACAATTTAATTAAAAGTTAATTAAATTAGGTTTTAAGCCTATGATTAAATGTTGGACTTACACTAATTAATTATTAATTTGAAGCCCAAAATGAACATTTAATATTGGGCTAGATTTTGGTTTGATTTGATAAATTAGATTAATTAAATTGAAACAATATTTGTAAAGACAAAAAGGAGGGCAAAACCTAAATTTATAATGATTTAAATTTTCGGTTTTATATATAGCTAAATGAACAGCTGCATATTTAGCATTTTAAATATAAGGTGATTTTGTTTATCATGCTTCATCATCATTAAATGGTTTAATGGTGTCCTCATTAAATGGTTTAATGGTTGTCATTTAATATTGGCATGTAGGAAAACGTATGAACCTTTTAGCATTCTTTTGATTAAAGAAGGAAGTAGTGCATTTGTTGCTCTCTTTCCCTTCTTTTATCATATAACCTAAAATGAGAATGTCTCATTTATTGGCCTCTCTTTCATTTTGATTAAAAGAAGGAAGTAGTGCATTTGTTGCTCTCTCTCCCTTCTTTCATCATATTACCAAAAATAAGAGTGTCTTGTTTTGGTTTTTTTTCTTTTCATCTAGCCATATTAAACAAATTAGAATGTCTCATTTATTGCTCTCTCTTTCTTTTTGATTAGAAGAAAGAAGTGGTGCATTGGTTGGTTTTTACGACTCCTCTCTCTTTTCTTTCATGAGCTAGTCGAAATTAGGAATGAGAGTGTCTCATTTTGGTTCTTTCAACTAGTTGATCATAAAGAAAAAACCTTTATAATATTTCTACTCCTTTTTCACTAAAAGATCTTGTTAACCAAGTTGTCTAAGGAGAACAAGTGGTAGATTAGATTGGTTGAGGACACAATAGCAAGGAGAGGATATAATAGCGAGAAGTCAAAGTTGTAGCAAAGGAGTCTGTTAAATTTTGATCTTTTTTTATGTTATTTATTTTCTAATATCGTATCATGTATGGATTAAACATGTTGATTTGGTTATCATGCTTCTGCTATGTTTTGATTTCAGAAAAGGTTTTTGAAATCTATCGTTTATCCATTTGTCCAAATCTAGTATGCTACTGTTTTTTGATCCAACAATTAATATCAAAGCCATTTTATTATGTATGATTTGGTTCCTATATGTTGTATGGGTTGGCAATTATATTTATGTATGCTGCATATTTTTATGTGATAGATATATATATATGGTGTATGTTTTGCTCTTTTGGTTGTCCATAGAATATAGATTTACCTTGTAAGTTTTCTTCGTTTGGTTTGTAACAAGAAGGGTGGCCTTTTATCGCCATATTTCCTCCTTGTCTTCATTTTTCTGTTTTCTTTAATTTTGTAATGTACAAATTTCTATAATGTTGAAGATGAAGTAGCCATGGATCGAAGAAAAGAATAGGTAATGGTTTCGATTTATGATTTGGTGTAATGGCAGTTTCAGTTTTATGATTTTTTTTAAGGGTTGGAATTTTGTGTTTCTCTTGACAAATTTAGTTTTATGAGTTTTTCAAGTGTTGGAATTTTGTGTTTCTCTTGACAAATTCAGTTTTGTGAGTTTTACAAGTGCTGGATTTTTTGTTTTCCAATTAACAAATTTCGGTTTTATGGAAAACAAAAAGTGTTGTAAAAGAAATGTCATTACAAATTTTTACTGAATGGGCTGGGGCATGTGAGCGAAGAGTTCGAAGTGGAAGATCCAAGTCCAAGCAATTTTTTTTGGGCCAATGAGCCTTGTAATTATTTATGTTCTAGGATGGACAATTAAAAGTAGTTTTATAATTCAAGAGATGAATGGATGGATGGAATGCTAATAATATGTGATATTATGTGAATGTATTCCATTTAGAATTATTGCCAATCCTAGGCTTTGCCATGCATTCATTATGTATGAGATATATAATGAAACAACATAGGATGGTTAATGAATTGCATATAGACAAGATGGTATTTATTAAAACTTAAAGACCAAAAAGATTGAGTGGGAGAGGATGCTCATGTGAGAGTCCCCAGTCTCCATATGATGGCCTGCTCCATGTGGTGAAGTGTTACTCCCTACCAGAGAACATGAATCCTAGATCTTGCATGGTTTGGGTCTCCTAAAGGATAAGTCAAATCATTGGTAGCAAATGTGACCTCCCATCGAGGCATGGTTTGCAAATATCTTTATTGGATGAATCAAATGGTTACACACTCAATATATTTTATCAATAACCTGCCTACTGTAGCTCTGTTGATAAAAGTATGGGCCAAATTATGGCACTTCTTAAAAAGTTAGGCATGAAGATGCTTGGTAGCTTTTTCAGTGGGAGAGTCCCAGTTTTTCTTTTAATGGACAAGATGGCCCACCATCACGTAGTTCGTTATAGATAAGAAAAATAGTCATCGTATAAAGATTTAATTTTTTAGGTTTTATTAAATCTATCATCATGCATACATGCATTATTATTTTATACAAAGTTCCAATATTATTGACTAGTATGCTTATTATTTAATAATTTATGTTTTCAGACATAATCACCACAATATGAATCCTCTCACTATGCTCTTGACTAATAACAAATTGGAAAACGGAGAGAAATTTAATAAATGAAGACATAAACTTACACTGTTCTCCAATATTACTGAATTTTATGGGTATTAATGGACAATGAACCCGCACCTCCGGGTGATAAGTCAACTTCTGAGCAAGTCCAACAGCATGAGCGATGGTAGAATGCTAATAAGACTGCCAAGTGCTACATTCTGGCTTCTGTCAGTGCAATGTTGCAAAAGCAACTTGCAGGTATGAAAAATGCCGGTGCAATGATCAATCAACTACATGAGATGTTTAGTGTAAGGACCAGGTCTACAAGGGTGAAAGGTATCTAAACCTTTCATAATCTCAGATAAAAGCTAGGTGAACCGGTGTGGGATTATATGCTTAAGGTAATCTCTACAGTTACTGAGGCTTAGATGTTTGGGGTGGACATGGATGCAAAAACGCAGATGACTATAATCATTATTAGCTTAAACTATTCTTTTCAACAGTTTAAGTTGGACAATGAGCTCAATACCAAGGACTGCACCTTGAGTGAGTTGATAAATACCCTCCAAAGCATAGAGGAGATATTAAATATCAAGACTAATGGGATCGAGGCTAATGCAACATCTTCTTCTAAACCCAAGGGTAAGAGCAAGCAAAAGAAGAAGGGTCCAATGAAAAAGAAGGCCCAAACAAGGGTCAAGGTCCAACCCATGAAAAAGAAGGCCAAAGAGGACACCAAAGGAAAGTGTTTCCACTATGGTGAGAACGACCAATGGAAAAGAAACTGTGTAGTCTACCTTGAGTCCCTCAAAAGCAAACAAGGTTTGGGTTTCCTAAGTTTGTTAGGCACTAGAAATGTCATTTGATTCTTGGATATTAGATTTAGAAGCCACTAACCATGTTTGGAATTCTTTGCAGGGGTTTTAGCAAAGGAAAAGGCTACCTAAAGGCCAGTTTCAAGTCAAGATAGCAAATAAATCCTACATTTTGGCAGAATCAATTGGAGTAGTTATTTTAGACTTTCCTAGTGGTCATAGGTTATATTTGGAGGAGGTAAATTACATCCCAATGATTGTAAGGAACATGCTTTCTGTTTTTTGTTTAATAAAATCTAGTTATTCCTTATATTTTGAAAATGTTGTTTCAATATATGAGAATAAGGATCTTATTTGTAATGCGATAACTAAACATGGATTGTTCTTTATAGAACTTATGACAGGCTCACTAAAAACCACATAATTAATAAAACTAAGA
>JANIJH010000008.1:57331429-57353047 GCA_024520975.1 Erythroxylum areolatum | reverse complement strand
GTTCTATATTTACTTTAGGAGGTGGAGCTATAGTCTGGAGGAGTGTCAAGCAATCTTGTGTTGCTGATTTGACTATGGATGCTGAGCATGTTGCTGCTTGTGAAGTAGCAAAAGAAGTAGTCTGGCTCCGCAGGTTCCTAAATGATTTGGAGGTAGTTCTTAAGGCAGAAAAGGCCATTATACTTTATTGTGATAGTAGTGGGGCAATGGCTAATTCTAAAGAACCTTGGAACCATAAAGCTGCCAAACACATTGAGAGAAAGTATCATCTCATAAGGTAGATAATACAACGTGGTGAGGTGAATGTGGTAAAGATTCCCACATAGCAAAACCTTGTTGATCCATTTACGAAGACGCTATCTTAAAAGAGTTTTGAGGGTTACCTAGAAGGGATGGGAATGAGGGATATGTCAAACTTGCTTTAGGTCAAGTGGGAGATTGTTGGGGTTATGTAAATATAGTGCCCTGGAAAACAAGTGCATTTACATATTACTTAATCTTCTTCGAATTACTTTGTTGTAATGAAAATATTTATTATTACTAAAACAAAAGAGTTTGGTTTTATTTGTATGAGCATAATATAACTAGTCATAAGATACCAAGATTCTTTTATAAGTAATTTACTTATACATGGAGATGTAAGGGAAACATGTATATTATTAGAATCTAAATTAATTGATTCACATTTAAATAATCAAATTGGTTGCTTGATTATGGTTTAGATTGTAGTATTACAATTTATCTCCATATAAGTTTTACTTCAAGGGAATGATGAGTTTCATATCATGATAGTAGTTGACTATCGATAATGGCACTATTAAATGAATTTAGAATCACAATGTTTTTTAAAGAATAAAGTAGACCGTTTCTTTAATCTTAAAACATACACTTAAGCATTCATTTATTATGAACCACAATCTTGATGAGTGGTGAACTCATATGTGTTTAATTATAATTCTTGATATGATCAGAATGAATTTTTACAGAGTATCAATCCAGTGTTTGCATGTTGGAATTATTAATTGAAACATGTATCAGGGAACATTCACTCAAATAAAGAGTTTATAGTGATATCATCACTTCTAGATGTTTTTATGAAGATTGGTGATTAAACTGGCGCCAGTAGTTTAATGGACTAGCTACCCATTAAGTCTTAACACTAAGATGAGATCCTGTGTGTTAATCACCATATAGAGTGAAGCGGGAGATCTAGAAGAAAAAATCAAAATAAGGGCAAAATGGTAATTTTATCTTTTATTGTGCAGATGGCTATTACAATTGGACATCTAATTTGAAACATGTGTTCTCATAATATTTCGTAATTCAAGAGTTCAGTTAATTTTCTTTAGTGGAATGACATTTGGTTAATAAACTGGAATTAATTTTAATGAGAATAAATAGAGGTTATTGAAAAGAAAAAAAAAGAAAGGACTGAATTAGATTCGGAATAATAAGACCGAAATAATTTAATTAAGAGTTAATTAAATTAGGTTTTAAGCCTATGATTAAATGTTGGGGCTTACATTAATTAATTGTTAATTTGAAGCCCAAAAATGAACATTTAATATTGGGCTAGATTTTGGTTTGATTTGATTGATTAGATTAATTAAATTGAAACAATATTCGTAAAGATAAAAAGAAAGGCAAAACTGAAATTTACAATGATTTAAAATTTTGATTTTCTATATAGCTAAATGAACAACTGCACATTTAGCATTGAATTGCTAAATATAAGGTGATTTTTTATCATGCTTCATCATCATTAAATAGTTTAATGGTGTTCTCATTAAATAGTTTAATTGTCTTATCATTAAATAGTTTAATGGTTGTCATTTAATGTTGGCATATAGAAAAACGTATGAACCTTTTAGCATTTTTTTGATTAAAAAAGGAAGTAGTGCATTTGTTGCTCTCTTTCCCTTCTTTCATCATATAACTGAAAATGAGAATGTCTCATTTATTGGCCTCTCTTTCATTTTGATTAAAAGAAGGAAGTAGTGCATTTGTTGCTCTCTCTCCCTTCTTTCATCATATAATTGAAAATGAGAGTGTCTTGTTTTGGTTTTTTGTCTTTTCATCTAGCCATATTAAACAAATGAGAATGTCTCATTTATTGCTCTCTCTTTCTTTTTGATTAGAAGAAAGAAGTTGTGCATTGGTTGGTTTTTATGACTCCCCTCTCGTTTCTTTCATGAGTTAGTCAAAATTAGGAATGAGAGTGTCTCATTTTGGTTCTTTCAACTAGTTGATCATAATGGAAAAAACCTCTACAATATTTCTTCTCCTTTTCCACCAAAGGATCTTGTTAACTAAGTTGTCCAAGGAGAACAAGTGGTAGATTAGATTGGTTAAGGACACAATAGCAAGGAGAGGATACAATAGCGAGAAGTGAAAGCTGTATCAAAGGAGTCAGTAAAATTTCGATCTTGTTTTTATGTTATTTTTCTAATACCGTATCATATGTGGATTAAACATGTTGATTTGGTTATCATGCTTCCACTGTGTTTTGATTTCGGAAAAGGTTTTTGAAATCTACCATTTATCCATTTAGCAAAATCTAGTATGCTATTGTTTTTGATCCAACAAATATAGCATACATGATTGATCCTATAGCCGAAGCATAAGGGATCAAATTAATGCGAGTCCTCTCATCTTGTGTCTTTGGACAGATAGATTTCAAGAGTGCAATCCTATGGACATGGGAAGATATCCTCTCTCGGACTACTTTATACTAAACCTCTTTATCATCTTGTCTATATATATAGACTGACAAAGACCAAGTAACTTCTTAGATCTATCTCTATAGATTCTTATCCTAAAAATATAAGTTGCTTCTCTAAGGTCTTTCATGGAGAAATTCTTGGACAACCAATTTTTAATTGATTGTAAAGCTGAGACTTCGTTTCGTATTATAGGTTTGTCATCTACATACAACACAAGGAATACAGTTGCACTCACTAACCTTCTTTTACACACAAGGTTTATCCAAATTTTGTGAGAAAGCAAACTCTTTAATTGTCTCATTAAATCAGATATTTCAACTCCTATATGCTTGCTTCAATCCATAAATGGATTTTTGAAGCTCACATACTTTTCGCCATCTTTGGATATGAAACCATTGGATTGTGTCATGTACACATCCTCAGTTAGGTTTCCATTAAGAAAAGTTACTTTCACATCCATTTTCCATATCTCAATCATAATGAGCATCAATGGCCAGGAGTATCCTAATGGATTTAAGCATGGCTATCGGGCTAAATGTTTCATTATAGTCAACTCCTTTTTTTTTACGATAACCTTTAGCTACAATCTAGCCTTATAGGTAACCACATTACCCTTAATGTTAGCTCCATTTTAACCCTATGGGTTTTATTCCTTTGGGTGGTCAACCAAAGTTAATACTTGGTTTTCATACACAGAATCCATTTCAGATTTCATGGCTTGAAGCCATTTGTCAGATTCTGAACTCTTTATAACTACTGCATAGGTAGTAGTCTCATTGTCTTCTATAAGCAATACGTCATTATGTTCATTTATAAGAAATTCATATCTCTCTAGAATATGACATATCCTACTTGACCTACGAACTTCTTGTATGTCAGAAGGTTGAACTATTGTTTCATCATTATGAACAACAGTCTTTGGTTCAGGTATTTGATCTACATCCATTTAAGCATCTTAAACTTCCACAAGTTAAATTTTGCTCCCACGGTCTTCTTTTAGAAGAAACTCTTTCTCTAAAATGATAAAATGCTTTGAAACAAACACTTTTTGTTCCAAAATATTGTAGAATTGTTATTATATTGTTTTTTTAAAGATATCATACAAACAAACACTTGTCATATTTAACTTCTAGCTTTTCTGATTGAATCTGCTTCACATAAGTCGAACAATCCCAAGCTTTCAGGTGAGAGAGATAGGGTTTTTTGTTCATCCACATTTGATATGGAGCAACATCAACTAACTTTGAAGGAACTCTTTTTAACACATAAACAACAGTCTCGAGTGCATATCCCAAAAGGATTTTGACATATCTACTAAACCCATCATTGACCTCACCATGTCCAACAAGGTTCGATTTCTCCTGTAACACCCCAACATATACCCTGGAAGTATTATAGCATGTATAGGGTGTATTAAGAAGTGAACATAATGAATGAAGTCCATCTTAGTAAGGGATATAATGGTAGTTAATATAAAAGACAAGGTTAAATAAGTAATTTGTTTGTTTTGACATAAATATACCTTTGTAATTTGGCCATATCTTGGTATGTAGACCTGAAAATTGGATAATTTTAATTGGAGACTAAACTAAAGACATAGGTCTAAAAATTTCATGATGAACTAAAATTTGATTCTACCTCTAAAAGTTTTGAATTTTGACTTGAAGTTGAGTTATGGCTGTTGTCCTTGCTTTCGAATAGCCTGTAGTATTTTAGGCATAACTACCAGAATAATTAACCAAATTGCATGAAATTTATTACATTATAAAATTAAGACATAGGGGAATGAAATTAATTTATAAGATTGTAGGCTAATGTGGGAAGTAAAGGAAGAAGATGGACCAATATGCAAATTTTTCTAAAGTTAACACATGGACCAATTGGATTAAAGCATATGTGACCAATAATAATAAAGCATGTGTGTCCAATAAGAATTAAGCATATGTGTGAGTCTTGAAAGTTACGGAATGGTGATATGGAGAGGGGAGATGCACAACATTTTGGGGGTTCTATTTTCTCCTCTCCATTTCACCTTATTCATCCCATTATTTATCATGTAAGAAATTAAGCCAATCTTAGGTGGAAATCAAGGTAAAAGTTAGGAATTTTCTCTTCACCTTTATCTCTTCTCACTTTGCTTATGAAGGAATGAAATTATAAGGATGGAAGTAGAATTTTTGGTGTTTTTAGTTGGTGAGTCAAGCAAAGCCAAAGAGGAAGGGGAGGAAAGGCAATGGAAGACCTACTTTGTCAATTTTGAGGTTTGGGACTTCACTTAATTGATTTCTATATTTGTGTATGATTGAATGAATACAAAGATTCATTTGGATTTGGAATTGTTGCTGGTATGTGCCTTTGATGTTATTTTGTTGTCACCTTGCATAAACTTGGTTGTTTATGACAAGAGAGTATCGTGTAGTGGAATTCCATCTATGTTTGTTTGAGTCAATCACATTTTTTAAGTCATAAATCAGCCTACAGACCTCCAAATTGTGTGATTTCATTTGCATATAAAACCTAATACATAGAGATAAATATCTCTAGAAGGGACTCTGACACAATTCTGGCTCTATGACCTTGGAAATTGAGATAAAGAAAGGTGACCTGATGCTGCCCCTATTTTGGAGAAGCTTGTGATATTTTGCCTATATCTCATGATTTAGAAGTCCAAATGGTCTGATTATTAGTGCTATAGAAATTATACACATAGAGGAAAAAATGTCTAGAAGACCTTGAAACCCAGTTCTGAATTTTTCTATATGCATATTACGAAACAAGTAGTGGCATGAATGGAGAGAGTGTTTGTCACAACTGTGGCATTATTTTTGTTTCCAATTTCTACCATATCTTATCCGAACCTTTATGAATGTGTATGAAAATTTTAAAACATATAGAAATAAATGAAATTAGACTTACCATATATGAATTGGGTGATTGAACATTGTAATTTGATATTAAGCATAATGGATTCCAAAGATAACTTATATTTACATAAATGATTTGTTTGCGTATATATTGCTCATATATATATAGTACAAGTGCGATTTTGACACCTTTCTAATGGTGATAAATTATGACTTTCATGTATGAACACATACATATTTTATGACTTGAAAAGTATATCATATGACTTTTCAATATATGAATTGTGAAATTGGCAAATGGATAAAGGAAATGTTATAGTGCCTGCTCTATTGTCTTGGTGGTGGATAGATAGGCATGCCCATAGGGTTATAATGCAGCTGCTACAATTTGACACCACTGATGTCCACAGTTTGATACCTTCGGGTATCCATAGTTTGATACCTTCAGGTATCAACAGTTCGATACCTTCAGATATCCACAGTACCCGTTGCCCACACCCACAGAAAATGTGTAGGCCTAAAACAAAAAATAAAGTAAAAAGATATAAATAAGAAATACAGTATGACAACATAATAATCTGTATATGAATGAGCATTTGCATTTGTATTGATAATTTGTATCATTAAGTGTTGAATATCAATGTTGAGGTTTTGAAGGTGAATTTATGGTATATGAAAAAAAATATTGAAGCATGTTTGAATTATTTATTTGATTAAGTATGCCATCATGATTTATATTTGTGCAATATTTATGAATGTATGTGCTTGGCGGATGACTGTTGTAAGTGGTCATCCAAACTAAGTGTCTCCCTACTAAGATTCAAACTTAGAACGAGTGTTAATCTATATAGGTCCAAGTTATAAGAGTGAGGTACAGGGAACATCTGCAGAGAACAAGACTAACAGATAGAAGAAAAAGTACTGTCCAAAGGCGTTTTTAGTTAAAGATGATTGTACATATAATGGTTAAAGGAAATTGTATATTTTCTTTTGGATTACCATGTAAAAATGTCTTACTACTGTTAAATGATAATGTTAAGCATTGGGGAGTTTTGTAATGTGTATATGTAAATCATTGAACCGAAATGCATATCGTGAATGTATCTACAAGAAATTGGTTGCCTTATGTGTGGATGGTTGTAGGTTCTGTATATGGGGTGTTACAGCTCCTTTCTGCCACACCAGTATGTTGCGGCGTGTAAGGTTGAGTCCACTGGGATACTATCTCATTATCTTCGAGATAATTTAGAAACTCTTGGCTTAAGTATTCACCACCTGGACTTGATCGAAGTGTTTTAATACTTCTGCCCAGCTATTTCTTTACTTCATTTTTAAATTCTTTAAACTTTTCAAAAACCTTATATTTGTATATCATAAGATACACATACCCATATCATAAATAATCATTGATAAAGGTAATGAAGTATATGAAACCAACTTTGGCATTTATGGACATCAAACCACATACATCTGAATGTACTAAGTCCAATAACCCAGTAGTTCATTCACCCTTTCCCTCAAAGGTTAACTTTGTCATCTTACATAATAAGCAAGATTCACATATGTCATATGACTCAAAATCAAACAATCCTAAACTACCACACATGTGTAGTTTAGTCATGCGTCTCTCACTTATATGGCCAAGGTGAAAATGCTATAAATACGATGATTTCACGTTATCTCGTTTTTATATTTTATTGTTATTGATATTTAAAACTTGATTAGACATATCTGATATGTATATCCCATTGCATAATGTACCCATAGCATAAAGCATTCCATTCAAGCTACGAGAATAACTATTGTTACTAAAATTTAAATGGAAATCAACTTTATTAAGACTAGAAACTAAAATAATATTCTTAGTTAATAAAAGTACATAAAAACAATCATCCAATTCTAATACAAGCGCACTAGGGATTGTCAATACATAAGTTCCTACTACTAATACAGTAACTCTTTCTTTGTTTCCCATGTGCAGATTCGACTCTCCTTTGTTGAGTTGTTTATAGCTCCTGAGGCTCTGCATATCAGTATATATGTGTGATCCACATCCAATATCCAATACCCATATGTTATTATTAGAAACAGTATTACTATCAATAATAAAATACCTGAAGTAGATGGGGCATCTGATGCCTTCTTTTGTTTCAGTGACTCCAGATAGGCCTTACAGTTCCTCTTCCAATGGCCATCCTTGCCAAAATGAAAGCATGTTCCCTTAGGGGCAATCTCCTTAGCTTTCTTCTTGGCCACACCTCCCTTAGGCCTTATAGACTTCTTCTTCTTTTGGTTCTTCTTCCTTGAACTAGAAGAGTTCACCAACATCACAACCTTATTGTCCTCCCTGACAGATGACTCAACTATTTTGAGCAAGTTGATCAATTCAGGAATCGTGGTGGATATCTAGGTCATCTTATAGTTAAGCACAAATTGTGAACAATTATCAATTAAACCATTTATAATTAAGTCTATGCTTAATTCATGATCCATTAGGAAACTTAAGGAGGCCAACCTCTCAATGCAGCCATTCATCTTCAATGCATACTGCACTGGAGATATCCCCTCAATCATCTTAGAGCAAAAGAGTAATCTTTAGGTCTCGATGCACTGGAGATGTCCCCTCAACCATCTTAGGGTGGAAAAGTAATCTTGAAGTCTTGAACATTTCGTACCTTGCTTCCTCATCAAACAGCTCCCTCAAATGATATACTATGGTATGAGCATCCATAGTCTCATGTTGGTTTTGTAACTCTAGTGATATACCAGTATGATGCAGCAAGCCATCTCATTATCATTGAGATGCTTTCTATATGGCTTCTGATCCCTATCAAAAGCATCAGCAGTAGGGGGATCAGGAAGTGGTTCGTCTAAGACGTAGCCTAGTTTTTTTTTTAAGACCTATTCTCAAATTACTAAGCTAGTCTAAGAAATTTGACCTAGTTAACTTGTTGGACTCCATCAGTGAGTGTATGTTTACACTAGTTGTCATGGTGTCAATTATGGCAACCTAAATGTCAAAGAGAAATGGTGTTAAATTGCATGTAAATGCATTTCAGTTAGAACATAACTAAAATGCATTATGGCTCTCACTATTTTCTCCCAAATCCATAACCCTCGATATCTAATATCTCTAAGAAAGACAAGCCACCCTAGGTCAATCGGTAGGTATTGGTCGTACCAATTGCATTTATAATGCAACTATCGAATCTAGTGCTATCAACTGTTGATGTATATACACACATTGAGCTATCAACTCTTGATGTATGTAGATCTCATGTACACTACCCAAGTTCGCCTCTATCCGCATTAACTTTAGGTTTGCCTAACAAATCAACGCTCCTAGTTGAAACTGACCTATTAATCCGAAAACCCTATTTTCATAGTTCGACCATATTCATGTAGAGTGGGCTTTTGCCCAACAACCCTAACTCTGAAAGAACTCTTGTTCTCACTATATTAATAGAAGGCAATATTTTTGTCATTCTAAGTGAGAGGTTTCTTCTTAGGTCTCATCTAACTAAGATGGTCTTATATATCACACACACATACATATATATGTAGTTACTATAACTATATGGCATGATATAGACACCTCAATCAAATTGGACTTAAGTCCATAATCATCCATGATGGAAGGCCACTCAAAATCCTAGCATGCATTCTCTAATGCATCAAAGAACACATATAAATTTTGGTTATGACAAGTTATAAATCTTAGTCGATTCAACTCTTAAAACGAATTGCTAATCTTGGTTAAAATTTAATTTTGCATGTCATTTTCAATTTGGAATTTAATATTAATCAAATTAAATTAAACTCTAGTTATCTATAAATTAATATACATTAATACAAAATTAATTCACCTTAAAATACTTATTTGATATCAAAATTAAACACTTTAATGTTATCACATGTGCCACTTCCTAGTCATACTAGAAAATTCTATACTCTACTTAAAATAATTCAAAATTCATGTCCAAAATTTTTCAAAATTTTCAGAACATCAAATCATCATTCCATGCATTTTTAGGTCATTTCAAGTTTATCAAAATAATTTTGAAATCATCCAAAATCGTCAAGAAAACCGAAACTACACCTAGACACATAAAATGACAAATTTGACATCTAAAATGTTTCTGGAAATCTAATTTTGAGAAAATTCATTTTGGGCATGCAAAAGACATCAAAATAACACATTTTTCACATTAAAATATTTTTAAAGTTTTGGAACTGAAACATACACATACAAAATTATCAAACAAAACAGTTCCATCAATTTCAACAAAACCGACTATATCTGTGTACTATTGAAAATTTTAATTAAATTTTTTTAATTAATTATGTAAAAATTCCAGAGGATTAAGCACATTCTAAATATGTTTACATAATTATTCCAGAATCAAATTCCAAGAAAAACATGTTCATCCTCAATAATTTAGCCAACTAAAATCATATGTTCCGCAGGAAAATAGTCTTTATGCTTATTGTATAAAATTCAAAAATAAATATTTTAATCATATTAAAATTAATGTTCAATCACTAAAATCATCTCTTGAGCAAGTTAACGAAAGAAAAACATGAAAACAACATTTTACAGTTTAATTTCACATTTTACACAACAGATCCTAAATTGTTATAACCATGCAATCTTATTACATATGTAATGAAACTACATCTAATAGGCACAAACCTTTCTCTGATACCACTGTAGGATTTCAATTCACAAATCAGAACTTACATAGCGAAAATAAAACCCAGAAAATACAGAATCAAACATGTTTCATTAGATGTAGTAAATCAAAACATGAATAAGATGTGTGTACCTTCCCCGATGAGGTTCTTCGTTCTTTAATCTCTTCACCACATCGGGTTGTCATAAACCACAAAAACCAAGCTAAATCATCTCTAACATAGTCCACATGAAGATAGAAGAAAGAAACCTCCAAGGTAATGACAAAACACACACAAAAATGCTAGCTATTGACGTGTGTTCTTAAGAGAATGTTTGCAAAGAGTGAGAGAAGATGATAACACTTCACCAAAAGTCTCTCTATATTCACACAACACTTGCACAAAAATTGGTCTTTTTACACCCTTTAGCCTTCCTCTAACCCTCAAAATCAATAGAGAGAGTTAGTGGAAATTAAATGGTCATTTATCCCACTTAATATGCATGAAAACGTTCACCCTTTCTTTAAAAGGTAATTTTTTCATCTTGCTTAATAACCAAGATTCACGTGTGTCATATGGTTCATAATCAAATGACCATAAACTACCACACTTGTGTAGCTTAGTCATGCATCTCTCTTATCTTGGATCCCTATCTAAAACCATTTTACTCTTCGCGTCTCCAATGCGTGTGACCCATTAGGTTTCTAGTTATATTTTTCACCTGAATAAACAATTAATTCAAGCAAGTTATGAGCAGTATCTAGTAGCATATCATAACCTCCAATTGATCGAAAAATTAGTGTTTTGACTACAATGTTCCTGTACAATTCTTCCTTTCACCATCTATACCCTACATAGTTTAGAGTATAGTTAAAGTGTTAACTCCCACTAGACTGACTACGTCAAATCTAGCCCAAATGATGTTAGTTTTTGTCCTCGAGGCTCATTACTCAATTGGATATGTCACTGAAGACTATCTTTATGGCATTACCACTCTAGCCAGAGATTCCCGAGTAATGACCCTGACAAGAGGTAATAGGTATCATCTCCTTCTATTAGGAGTAGTGAATTCTTTACTGTCTACTTAATTACCTTAGAATACCTCAATTTATACCCAATCACCACCATCTGAGCAACCTCTAAGAGGCAACGAGGAATGGAGGCAATGTATAGGATCAGTATCCAAGATATCTTTGAACACCTTAAGTTTAAGGATATTTGCACCATTGTTATGATGAGACTATCATTGACACTATAATAGATTATCCATATGATTGTCTCATAGCAGACCATCTAATATACTTACTACTCTTAGTAAGAATCCATATGTTAACTATAAACAACTCATACTTACACCTTATGAGATTCACTGCTTGATCCAATCAAGGAGTATAACATGCGCTAGTCTGTCCAGATTAATAATGTCCCTTTTTATTAATCCTATGGCTAGGGATAATTTAGATACTAATATAATTACACATGATAGGAATCTCATTATCATGACCTCATCATGATTTCCTCCGTGCTATGTAATGTATCAAGGACTTCATTAATTTGATTTAAGATCATTATCAATTCATAAAGAACTTGAACATCAAATCAACGGAAATGCCTTTTTATTAATCATAAATATTTATACAATAATTTGATTGAATGAGATATAAATTCAGAGAGTAACTAAATTGATTAGGGTTCCTCTTCACCTGTAGCAAAGAAGATTTGTAAAGGGTTCCCATTCACACTAAGAAAGGAACATGTGTAAAGATTCCTCTTCACCTAAAGGAAGATACATGTATAAAAGGATTTTCTCCACTATTAAAGAAGAAACTAATTTTCTAAGTAGAGCTTATAGACTAGACATAGGCTAAGAGTTGTTTGGAAGAAACACTATAAATTAGCTTTTATATGTATATCCTCGCCAGTATGGTTTTTGATTATCACATACAAAGTTGTCATTATCATTCTTAATGATAGGGAATTCATTTATTAGTTTTCAAATATGCTGAAATGTTTATATGTATAATTCATCTCTTCTTGTGTGCCATCTAGGGACTAACATTTTATTTGATGTTAATATTTTTCCTAGACTTCATTAGTTGCATTCATAACAAACTTAGGTGGAATTGTAGTATCAAGAGCATATAAAACTTCTTTTCTTGCTTAAGAATGTTTCTTAAACTATGATATCAATCTAAGAAGCATTCAAAATACTTCTTAAGTTGTTATTCATATTAACTAAAACTAAAAAATAAAAGAAAATATTAATTTATGTCACAAAACCAATTAAAATAACAAATTTAATAAAATATTTAGTTACTCCCATAATTTTAAACAAATTAATAGCTCCCTCTCTTAATATGAGAAATTATCAAATAATTTTCTTGTGAGATAGGTTTCCATTTAATTTAATTGACCTTAAGTTTGCTAACAAAGCAACTAAATTAAATTAGTTAGATAACATGCTTATCAATAATAAGTGACTCTTAGATTAATTAGGTAACAATTCCTTGTTAAATATATCATATATATCATTTATAATCATGCTTTGAATTTTACATGATCATGAACTTATCCAAATTAGATAACTTCAGTTAAGTAAGACCTATTAATTTAAGATAGAACATATTTTAAGTTATTTTGGTCTTGAATTTACACAATAGTTCTTATAATAAACATAAATTTAGCTTTATACTTAAGTAATATTGCATACATTATGACTCTCTTTAGACCCCTGCAAAGAGGAGAGTCTTGTGTACTAGGTACGTTGACTTATTTTAATATAAGACAATATCATATTCTTAAAGTGTACTTAGTATCTAGTTGGTGAATTTTTAATATTAAAGTTTTACATCTCATATAAATTAATATAATCTCTTTATACTAATTAAATCTATCACAATGCAAATAATTCTTTAAAACTTTATTGATTCTAATTCTTGATTTGATAACTAATTTAATCTAATAATTCAAATATTAAAAACTAAACCAAATCATACAATAATTTCTGACAAAATTAAACCATTTGAAAATAAATTTAAATTAATAAGGAAATAATTTCTAACTTTATTAGAAATTTAAACCAATTTTAATTTAATTTAATTGGGAAATATTAAAATTAAAAACAAGGCAGGAGACTTTAGGTATCGTGTATTGCACGTGCTAGGCGCGTTCTCATCTAGCGGATGCGTTTAGCCTAGATTAGGTTTTCGCTGTCATGGTGTCTTTTCTCCGATTTTGCTCCTGATGTCTTTTCCATGTGGTCGGAATTCACACCACCTAGAAATTTCTCTCCCGCTTGTTGCGGCATATCCTCCGTTCTTTACTAATTGGCGGTGTAGCCCAAAGCCCCAATTGTCTGTTGGACCATGACCTCGTTGAACCGTAGGGTGATTGAGCGTCGTCACCTCAAAACAAAAATTTCCAAATTTTCAGAAACAAAAATGCATATTGGAACAAAAAGACAAAATTCGAAGCAACTCTTACTCTTGTATGTTTTCTAGAAAATTAGCAACAATTGCAACTTGGAGGAATAAGTAAAACAATATTTTTCAGTAAAGACATACTGAAGTTATCTTGCAAATACATACGGCAAAATTCAAGTTTTGTTCGAAAGCAAGATATTTTAATTGTGCTTTCAAAATTTATCAAATAAACAATAATAAGGAAAACAATCATATTAACAATTAAGAAAGGTTTTGATACCATCATGACCAAATTATGTGTACAATATAATAAATTTTACTATAATAAAATATTTAAAATAATAACTATGAAATAAAAGAATTAAAGACAAACTTGTTTAAATTTTTTGGTAAATTTTTTCTTCCTCTATAAAAAAGTCATCTTCAAAATTATTCAATCATTTAACTTATACCAATATCCAATGTCTTTTCTTTATAAGAAAATAGTAGGGATATATTATTTTAATTAAAATCAAACTCTAAATGTGATGACTTATTAAAGGAAAGACAAAGTTTCACAATCAATTCTTTCCTTTCTTCTTAATTCTTGTTGCATATTCCAATTGTTGTCATATGCTAAAATTTTTCTTATTGTTTCAAATGTGGGTAGAGGAAGGAGATAAAAAAAGAAATGCAAAGTATCTTGGAGGTAGCTTATTTCTGGTGAGTATTGTCAAGCTTCACTCCTTTTGCTTATTGGCTTAATTGATTAGAATTCAACTTAGACAAGTAGTTCATTAATGTGTCTTTGGCATTATCAATAAGGGAAGATATATATCCTTAGAAACAAGCTCTTAAGTACAAATGTTAGGAATTTTTCTCCCCTCTAATGAAAAACAGTTTCCTTAGCTGCTACCAAGTGTGGAGATGTATTCATTTAAACTCCTATGGATCTCATTTAAAATGAATTCCTTGAGGCATTTTTTGTTTGTAAACATGAAACGATTTTTCTCATTCTATATTGGATACACCAATCTTCCAAATAGTAGCTTAAAGGTGATTAAGTGCATAATCCACTCCAAAGGGAAGATAGCAAAGAAATATGGAACAACACAAGGAACTTATTCCATAGGTAATTGGTAAACTGATAATGAAAACAGATATGCTTTAATGTCTCATACAGTAAGGAACTAAAAAAAACATATAGGAGTATTAGTTTCGTAAACTTTCAGATTTTGCTGCAGTTGTTTCTAGCACAATAAAAGAAGAAAAATTAAACACACAAATATAAATTATCGCCTATATTTGTTAACACATTTCGATTGCCTAAATTTGCAGGACCCTTACCTAGCTTAATTCTTTTATTAACGATAATAGTTTTATACAAGGCTTTATTGAGACGACACCACTCAACCTTTGTCACTATCTCTCATTGTCACTACCTGTGAAAGAATTTCAAACTTAATAACACAACCGATTCGTGTTAACCTCAACAAAATATTTTTCTCAGCAATCTTTTAACGAAAGAATACTAAATAAATAACTTAAGTGGTTAAACAAAAATTCAACATAAATAAGAACACTTGAGAAAGAACAAAAAAAAAACAACTCCCTAAAAGATTCAATTTCACTAAAACAATTATTAAAGTTGTCATCACAAACTATAGGCTCATGCACGCAAATACTAGTATTAATACACAGCTGTAGGATAAAAATGCCAAGTATGCCAGAATAACCCACTCCAAGATGTTGCAACCATAAAAAAATTAGTCAATAATTATCATTCAGTTACGACAAACCCAGACAAGACAAATACTAAACCAAAACAAGGAAAGGAAGAAATCACGCAACAACCTTCACAAAATATGTAGTTCACTAACACTTTTCTTTAGCCTATGACAACACTTTCCAAAACGATGACTCACGTACACCATAACACACTTTTAGCTATCTCCTAATTTTCTACATACCCAGCAACATGGTGAGCCAATTCACTATAGATCAACCCACACCAAGATGGAGACCAAGTCCTACGCAAGCCTCCCTCAAAATAGTAAATAATCATATCAAAGACAACACCATTTACTCAACCTTTCACTGTCAACACATCCCAGAAAACATCACGTGTGCAGTGTTGAAAACAAAGCCACACACGCAATAAAACTAAGACTTGGAATGCATCACACAACAACCACTCCAGCTATTTTATAATATCTATACCACAATTAATCAACCAATGCCAAGACTCCAACAAAATCACCCCCGTTATACCAAGGAGTCTTCACACAATTAATTAATAAAAATTACAGCACTAAAATGGAATAAGCATCAAGGTGAAGTTAGCCTAGCAATCCTTCCATCCAATTGACAACCAACAACAAGCAGCTTATGGTCATCAGTATATCCATAGTGTAACCAACAAGAAACTCACACCCAGCTGTGGACAACACGCACAGTTCTCTCACTCACATGATCAATCCATGCACGTCAGACCAAAGAGAGACCACAACAATCAAACTCACTAACATCATATACAAGAGATCTCAACTAGATAGAATTCTAATTCAATACATTGGTCCCAGATTGCAGATATTTAAAATACAACTTTTAGATCATATATAAATCCAATCCCACCTTGATTTCAATTTTAAACTCATCAACATTATCTTAGATGTCCAATTATCGAAAAATGTAAAAACCAAATAATAAGATATATACCATATATTTTAACAGGAACAAAACAAACATCTATCATTTATTTGTAGCCCATACATCATGTCCTTTATAAATAATTTCCCAAGTATATCCAACCATAGTATAAACGGTATTTTTAGAATTGCTTATAGAAACTAGCCCATACATTCTTAGAATTGCCTATTTTCTTTTCCTTAATAGTTCCTCGTACTCACATGTCCTAATTTTTTTACCAAAAGTTCTCCATACTTGTCCTAGATTGGAATGTCAAGGTCTCCATTGGTATGTGAATAGAATAATGTCTTTATGATATTCACCATTTTCGTTCAATCTCATAATAGAAATGAATTTAGGGAAGGCTGGGTCAAATTTCACTAATAAACAAATTCTCACATAGTTTATGTGGTTATGGCTTCATCTATGGTGATTGGTTTAGCAATAAAGCTCATCATATAGCTTAGATCCTAAGCAATCCAATATATTAGTGGAGTATTATACAAGTTTAACCAAATCAGAATGTACCATTAATTGAGCTACCATAAATAAAATAGTTTATTAGTAGTATCAAAATGTAATAATATGACATGAAATAATTTGTTAATCTCAAGTATAAAAATTAATTGTACAACAATCATAATGAAGATATCCACAAACATTTTAATAATTTTATATTTGATATCGTCATTTGTTTAATTGAAACTATAATTAAAAATAATTTAGGAATAATATTTCAATGTCATTTGTATCTTATAATTACAATTACAAGATAACTTACGTAAGTATCATAAAGATTTTATATTTTCTATAAGTATTAAATATAAATAAAAAGTACATAAAAATAAATAATGTTTTTGTTGAATATATTTATTAATATTATACATAAATTACATCCAATCAATTACGAGTCATAGGGTTAGGATTCATAATTAGAAATCCATAATAAGTTTTATGTAATTGATATTAATAGCCTAAAAATAATTTAGCTCATTTGGCCAAAAAACCATTCAGTTAAATAGAGTTAGCCCATAAATTAAATCCTAATAAATGTTTAGCTAAATAATTAATAGGCAATGAAAAACTAGAGAAGTGGGAAGTAATGTGCTGAATTTTTGGAAGTCCAGAATATGGAAGTTGAGAAATGGTGGAAGGAAGTTAAGAAAATCATGGCTGAGTGAGCTAGAAATTAGGATTTTACTTAGGCAAAAGTCTAAGATGTGGAAATTAAGAAAATAGTGACAAGAAGTTAGCTAAAATGTAGGGAATAGAGAAGTTATAGCAAAAAACAACTTAAGGATGATAAGACTACAAATTAACCAACATTAAGACAAAATAGAACAACACACATTTAATCTCAAAACAACCTTAAACCCAATTGGATCCAATCTAGTTATTATATTCTATAAGCTTTATATTGTATTACGAAGAGATGAAGTAGAAATCATTTGAGCCAATTCACAACCATTATGTTCTAAAGTTGATGTGATGAGGGCAAAATTCCATAGAGATAATGTAAAGATGGTATAAATTCATAAGTCATCTTGTTGTAAGGAAGGCAAAGAAAAGATGAAAATAAAGTTAGAAAGATTTGTAAAAGCAACTACTATCATGCTTGCTCTTAGATCGGTAAAGGTTCACATCATAGAGGAACATAATGAGTGAATTCTCATTAAAAAACAGTAATTGCAACCACAGAGATAAAATATTGAATGTAAAAAATCTTGGAGAATTTTGAAGAAATAAGTAGATGTGATAACATATAACTTGTTTTTGAAGAAGAAGAAGAAGAGGAACCACAAATGAGTGACGATGGTTTCCAAAAGTTGAAATTTGTTACTAAGAAGTTTTAATGATTATTGGAATCCGAACCAAAAATCATTAGAAAAGTAAATACGGGTAATTTAAGAGAATTTTACAAAGTTTTTATTAGTAAAAATGTAGATTCAAAGACAAAGTTGGAACTAGTGGAACATTTGAGAGAATTCGAAGACTGTTTCTATTGAGACTATATTGAAATACCAAGATTGAGTAGAAGGTTGGTAAAGTACAAACTTCTAATAAAGCTAGAACTCCACCCTCACTGTCAATCTCCTAAGTGGTAGTCTAAAGAAGCTAAGCTTAAGATTAAAGAAGTAGTTGAAAAATGATGTCAGGCATGTTTCACTAGACCAGCCAATTAAGTACTTGTAGTTAAAAAGAATGGAAATTAATAATTTATGTCAACTTTAGGGATTTACATGTAGCAACCCTTAAGGATGTCTACACAATGTCGATTGTAGATTCTTTGATAGATGCAACTACTAGACATTATTTGTTTCTTTTATGAATTATTTTTCTAGTTATGATTAAATCTTTATAGTCGAAAATGATATTTACAAAATAGCCTTTAGATGTCCAAGGTCAATAGGGACATTTGAGTGGATTGTGATGCCTTTCAGACTAAAGAATTAAGGAACCACTTATTAGAGGGCTATCAATGCTATTTTTCATTATTTAATAGGTTGTACTTTAGAAGTTTACGTAGATTACATTGTTGTGAAATAAAAAAGAGAGCAGGCCATATCCAAGATTTACAGGAAGCCATAAAGTCACGAGTTTGAATTACAAAAATAGTCTCTTTGTAAAAAATACAAAGGGAATATTGCATATATTACTGACCCTCCTCTGATCCTCGCAAAGCGGGGAGCCTTGTGTAAGGAGTACGTAGGCTTTTTTTTTCTTTCATGATATAGAGTTTCAGTACATTCTGCCAATTGAAATTTGGGAGGAAAAGAGCTTTCACAAATTGTATCTAGGTTGAAAATGTCTAAAGATTTAGTTCATAAATGTATTGTGGTACAACGAAGGTCTTATTTGTCCATTTATAAAAGGGAAGTTTCCCTAAAAGTTTTAAATTTCAGTAAAGAAGTCTTTTAGGATTGGAGAGTGGATACTAATGATTTTTCGAAAAATCCTAGCAAAAAGTTCCTTTGAAGCTTAACCAATAAGCAATCAATTTTGTGTTTATTGAAGGAATCTTGATTTGTTAAATAATGGACTTCTTCTGAAATGTCTTAGGATGCTTGAGGCATTAACAGTAATGAGACAAGTTCATAAAGAGGCATGTGGATCATATAAGTTTGGAATAAAACTGAGATGATTTATATGATCACATGGATATTATTGGCTATCAATTTTGAAAGATTGTAGATCATACGCGAGAAGTAAATAGTGTCAAACATATGGAAGAATTCAATTAATTCCTGCTTCAGAGCTATATTATGTAATCAAACCATGGCCGTTTATAAGATGGATCATTGATCTTACTGGGAAGATATATCCACCATCTTCAAAAGAACATAATTTTATTTTGTTGGTTTGATCATAATGTTAAAGCCCTCAAATTAATTTTGATTCTCTAACATTTGTGGTAGTTGTGGAACCAGGTCAAATCCCAATAGAACTAAACACTAACTTTTTAATTTTAAATAAAATAAATTTAGGAGTTTTCAATTATTAATTAACTAAAATTAATAAGATATCAAATCAAATCAACTGAATATAAAATTGAGAAATTCAAGAATACTAAACTCCAATTCAAGGAAAAGATCCTATCTAATGGTAACGTTGATTATTAGTTTAAAAAGAATAGTGTCCCAATTTAAGCAGTTAGTTTAAAACATATTAGGATAGCCATAATATGTATCAAATTTTTCTAAATTAATTGGTTCAAACATAGCATCCAAACCAAAAATTACCATTCATTGATTGGGTGTGATGGCATTCCATATCAAATAAATGATAGCAATAAGCTTAGTGAAAAAGACTAAACCTTAAATTAAATAAGTAACAACCTATTTGCTACTTGTACCAATCTTTCATGACAATTATGGATCATTGAATTTATGGATAGAGATAGAATAATTAACATTAAATTAAATTATAAAATTAATCAATATTAATCATTATCAAATATAAGAACTCAAAACAAGAAAATTAAAACATGAATAAAAGTTAAGAACATAAAACCTCACAAGATTACAACTAGAGTCTTGAATCCCTTTGAGTCAGAATAATTGATTTTAGCCACACATGACTTTTGCTCCAATACCAAAAATAGAAAAAAAACAGATAAAGAATTGAGAGAAAAGTAAGAAGAGAACATTTGTTTCTTTAGAAAGGTGGGGAACATCCTTTTTTATAGTGTTTTCCTATTCTAATCTTAATCTTATCATATCTTGTAAAGATATCTATCTAAAACAAATTCAAATTCTTACATGATAGTAGTAGAAAGAAGTGTCCTACTTAATCTTTAACTCTTCATGTTAATCTGGCATCAGGCTTTATCTTCCCTTTTCTAGACAGCAATCTTTTCGCTCTATCCAAAATTTGTGATTATAATCAATAAAGTCCCAATTTGATGCAATCTCCATTTTTCATCTCCTAAAATAAAACAGACATTAATTTTAATATTTAAGCATTAAAATAAATCCAAAACAAAGGAGATAATATCAAATAATATATCAAGATAATATCTTATCAAATTCCCCCACACTGGACTCATGCTTATCCTTAAGCATAAATCAATTCAATACATTAATCATCTTCATAACAATCTCTTACTTCCTTTCATGTTATCCATAAATATCCAAAAGCTAATTTAAATTGAATGTTTAATATTAAATAATAATTGAGAGAATAAACACTCATAAGACACATTATTAAAACGTAGCATCTCTTTAATTCCATCAAAATCAAATGAAACAAGACTTGACGCCCTCACTAGGATTTCATTATGTACGTTAAAAGTTTTTAGGGTCCATTAAGCTCTCAAATTAAAACATAGCAAGTTATTTCCATAAGCTTGCTCAAGAATCATTTCTTCCACCATTAAACAAAAAATAAACCTAATGCTTAAATCAAAGGGACTTTATAAAGGTTGTAACTTGGCTTAAGTAAGGTATGGAAAAAAAACTTTTTGGATAAATAAATTTAAAGAAATCATATACACTTATCTGCACAAGTTTCAACTTAAATCAATCAAAAATTCACTTGATTCAAATAATGTAACATCCCGTCACTGATGGGATGGGTACAGTTCCTTGCATTCAGTATTGGCATGTTCATGCATTATTAGATATGTATAATTGGTTAATTTGGGCAATTATTGCACTGGCATACGTACGTACATACATGTATGACAATTTCTGATTTGATTTGTGTAAATTGGCAATTTGGAGAAATTAGGTCAATTGGTAATTGGGAGAAATTGAATTGGAGTTAGAA
>JANIJH010000008.1:57265951-57276260 GCA_024520975.1 Erythroxylum areolatum | reverse complement strand
CGAAGGTGGCGGCGAAATCTCAATCTCTTCTCTAATCAACTCCGATTCGCGGTTCTGCTCTCCCTTTACTTCCTCAATCTCCTCCTTCTTGGCCAGTCTTCTTCTCCGCCTCTTATCATCGGTCTGAGTTGACGCGTCGGCGGCGAGTTTGCGATCCGACTCGGAGCCAGGCTCGGCTTTATAAACCTTGTACTCATTAAGGTCGATGGAGCTCCACGATTGGTTCCTCCGCCGAACAATAACAGGGAACTCCGAGTCGTCGCCGGGTGACTGTTTTCTGGCCTCAGGAGGATTCATTGACCTAGAGGACGGTGTTGATTCAAGAAGATTTTGGATAGGGCTAATAGAATCGTCGAGAAGCTTAGATCCTTTGAGAACGTACTCGTTGCCGTGTGTTGGGTGGATGAGGTCATTCTCAGCCAGGTCGTGCCAGACGAAGCCATTTTTGTAGTTCCTGGTGATTTGAAGAACCGAGCGGTGATCAGAGAGGTGGTAATTAGATCAGACGATTGAGGATCAGCTTACTAGTTTCTTACCTTTTTGCGGACCAAGAGTAGAGGCTTGCCATGCCTTTGCCTCGAAGGACGTTTAAGCGGTTGATTACATCTGACATTATGAAAATTAAGGCAATAGGATAACGATATCATGCTCTGTTTAGTTGCAAAGAGATCGTAAAAAAAAAAAATGTAACTGAAATACCTCTGAGAAAGAGGCCATCGGTAGAAGAGAGAGGGACCTCCATGAAATGTGGGTGTTCAAGTTGGCCATTTGTGGAAAGATAGTAAACAACAGGGAGTTTTCTCTGACTAACTCCATTGTTGATGTAAAGCTTATGCGAAGAAGGTTGAGACCAAATTCTGGTTCTCTCAGGAGTAGCGTCTCTGTCTTTCTGCTGCGCCCATTCTCGTGAAACGTGGAACTTCGCGTTCCTTCCCCTATGAAAACTCGCTTCCATTTCTCCCTGACAGCAAACATTTTCAAAAACAAACAAACTGTTAAAAGTGACAAACAGTAACCAACAAATGAGAGAGAGAGAGAGAGAGAGATTTACCATGTTGCAGAGGAAGTGAAATGAGAGTTGGGTTGGTGTTGGCGTGTGGGATTTATAGGAATAGGACGGTTGGACTTCGGTCGGTGGTGAAGAGATTCGGATGCGGTAGACAACAGCTACGCTACAAAAGACCGCTGTTTTGGTTTCAGAAGTGGCAGTCCCCTTCCCGATCCCCCACGCCGTCTCCCCATCTTCTATTTTATTTATTTCGTGTACAGTAACGGTGTCGTTTACCTTCTAACCTTTCATCCAGTATGGTGCAAGCTCGATTTCGCATGATATGAGCTAACAGATGTGACGGACAGATTTAAAGAATCTAAATTCTAATTATAGAAAGAGTGCCTCATCCATCCTTTTTCCCATGTTTCCTTTGTGCATAATGTGAACCCATGGAAAAAAGAAAGAAAGAAAGTAGTTCTTGCAAATTCAAATCAGATTCTGAAATAAAATAATTAAAAGCGGCTGGGAAGCATTGAGCTAGGGTCAGTCAACGCTGTTGCTCCTGCTCTACCACCAAACTTTGACTATTGCTCTGGGCTAATTGCCTCAGATATCTTTTATTATGTCGGCGGACAGGATATTATTTAATTCATTCAGTCAATTTACTTTCTGTTTACATTTTATATTAAATCATTTTAAAGTCCTTTTTAACAAAAATTCAACGCGTATAAAATGTCATGTATTGAAGAATTACAGCTTTTGTTTTTATTTTTATTTTTATTTTAGGCAGGTATGAATATTAATGTTTTTTTGATGAGTAATTAAAAATGAAAAAAAATGAAGATGTGACTACCCAAATCAAAACTTGGGAATTAAAGTTTGAAAACTAGCTTTGAAATCAGTACACTTATTACAGAAAGTTGATTCTGGAATCATATCCACGTCGTAAGAAGTAACGTTTGACAACCTTAATCAATCAGGAGATGATAGGAAACTGACCCTAGACAGAGTCTGCAACACGTGAACGTGAACCTGAACCCACGATCGGGCACTAATCAACGGTCCAGATCAGTGAGAAAGGTCAATTTGTGTGACCAAATAAGGCTTTACTTACGACCCGTCCCATCCCAGAGCTCATATCCATCGCGCGGTCATGATTTCTCCACGTTCTGTTGGTGGGAATTGATATGCAAGGAACGGAGGGCGGATCTTAGGCAACAAGCAAAAGATTTCCCGGAAGTGGGACAGAGGTATACTAAATTTTCGTACGAGCAGATAAGTAATATCTTTAATGTTTTAAAATGATAAAATATTTATGATATAATTTATAATTTTATATCATCTTCAAAATTATGATAATAAGGTTTTTAAATAACATTAATCTATTTATTTTTATTAATATTATTTTTTAATATTTTATGTATAAATAATATCTACAATTAATATGAAAAAGATCATTTAATCATTATAAAATATAAGATTAAAGAGAACATAAAGTATTTAAAATATTACAATTTTATCATATAATAAATAATAATTATATCAAAACATCAAAAATGATAATAATAAAGATCCATAACTCTTTAATATCATAATAAGAGGTCGTAATAGGGAAAAAACTGATTAAAAATGAAACTTGAAGTAAAAATATTTGCAGTTATATTTATATTGCATATATAGAATTTAACTTGTATATCAAACATAGAACTTACTTTAATCAAATATTCGCTCAAATTATATTAACCCCAACTCTTATTTGATATAAAATTCTCATCATTGGGAGGAATATTATCATCATCACTCAAATTCATTGCACCAAATGATATGTTAAAACTTTTATATCCAAAATTATTTTCTAAGTCACTCTCATTTATCAAACTTGATTCCTTAAAAATCCAAAGTCAAAAGATTGATATGGTCAAAACAAATTGAATATACATAACTGCTTGTTCTATTAAGAGTCTTAGTAAATAAATAAAATTAAATTATTAAGAAATTACAAGAAACTATATTCAACGTAAAAATGATAATAATACACTTTTTCTGAAGCTTTAAATTGTATCGGATAAAGACGAACTCGTTTAATATTTTTTTGTTCCAATTTAATCATTTTCTTAGAATGGATGAATTCAAATATACTCTAATTTTTTCACACCCTATTGCACTCATATATTGACTCAGAATTCGAATTACAGACTTTTGTAATTCTAGAACACTACTTCCAAATTGGTCTCATTAAGCAACTGTATGACAACAAAAATATTATTAATAAAAAATAAATTAATAATTAATTTTTATCAAGTAACAAAAGAGAAGAAAAGCTTTGATTAAGTTTGTCCGACAAAAAGCAATAGGCATCCTAAAATCACCAAAAGCATCCTTATAAATCTCCATTTGTGAGCATAAAAGATCTTGCGTCATCTTATAGGCTACAATAGTTATAATGGTTAATAGCATTCCCCTATTAATTTCAACTTTTTTTATAAAACTTAGTCTGAAATAGACACTAGGATTAAAACACCCTAACTATAAATAATGAAGTGCAAAGTTATCTTTCTCATCTCTCATTAATAACTACAAAATAAGGCGTTTGCAAAAAAGGCCTTTTTTTTAGATTAACTTTAATTGCTTCCTTCTCCTTTTTTATGACATCATAAAAGTAACACATTGTTGTCTTCTCATCGCTATCATTAAGATAAAGTATCATCATCAAAGGCTTACAAACTCGATTGGCAAATTGATATTAGGACTAAAATTTATGATCTTCAAGTATAATTCTAGAAACCTCCAATCTAGCATTAGGCCTAGCATGTTGAGATAAACTTACTTATCACCTATAAAAATTTGTCTTAACTCATTCTTCATCAGAGTAAAACATTAAAATGATAAGAAATTAGTTACAAATCTTATAATAGTAGGACGATACAAATTCCTACCGTTTGTGAAATTGTTTCTTATTAAATTGAGGAGCCATACACGATTGTAAATGAACTATGTTACCTTTTTTCCTTTCTGCACAGTCTCATCAATAATAGAAAAATATCTAATATCTCCAATATTTTCTAACATCAGGTCAATGAAATATGCAACATAAGGAGTGTAATAAAAAGAATTATACTTGCTTTGCAATCTTCTTCCATATGCTTTATAAGTATAATCATTCTCAATACTGAACTGAATAATATTTTATGGCCTAACTTCATCAAATATCTGAAATAGAGCATTAACTCTCCTAACAAGGCCAGATCCATCAATAGATTTCAAAAACATTATCCCCTTTGTAAAATAAACAAAAAATTAATAATATGTTTATGTCTTCTATTTGTCTAACTATTACATATGATTGAACACTCATAAATAGCCCATAATTTCATCTAAATAACTTTTTATTTTATAAACAAAGGTACTCAAAAGTTTACTTCTATAGTCATCAATTAAAGGATCTTTGTATCTTGGATTGTAAGAGGCAATATCATCTACCATAGACCGATAATAATAAGATTGGACTACATAGAATGTTATACTTGAATCATAACACCATCTAGCCATTGCGTTATTCACATTATAAGCCACTTTTTGAAATTGTAAGGAATTACGGATTAAAAGCTGAGCTCTAGGAGTTGTTCATGGTGTAAAAAAATTAGACATTTGTCTTCTTCTTTACCTAACATTAAGTACAACATTCACTTCTTGTTGGGTAAGAATACTACCATCTTCAACATCTCCATTTTCATCCTAACCACCGACAAAAGAACTTTTACTACCAATTTTGCAGTTCAATATTTTCCTTCTGTCTTTCTCATATTGATACTTTTTAAGCAAAGTCTTCACTTGTTATTTCATAATATGACTCATTTTTTTACAAGGCTTCACCTTGGACTCCAGCTAAGTACTTCTTTAATATGACGATTCCTCCATCTTTCAAATGTTGGTTACAATAAAAATAAATGGTATGATTATTTATTCCATGAACTAATCTAGCATAAGCCTAAGCTAGATTATCGAATCTTCCTAAAGTGACTGAATTATCAGGAGTATCTAAACTTTCTTCTATTTATCTATAAAAATAAATGAAGAAATATATCAAAATTAACTTAATAACTTCATATCAAAATAAATTTATGGAAAAAAAATGAAGAACTAGATTAATAATAGTTTTTCAATAGTTCATGTTTCTTTCTAAATTCGGACATCAAATATATATATTGATTATTGCATTTTCACAATTATAACTTATTTTGTGTGATTACATAATTAAAATATAAGGTCACAACTATAAGCTATTGTGTGTAATTATATAATTCAAAAATAAACTTATAACTATAACCTATTTTGTATGATTATATAATTCAAACATAAACTCATAAGTCATAACTATAACTCATTTTATGTTATTACATAATTCAACCATAATCTAACATTTATAATTCAATTTGTGTAATCACAAAATTCAACCATAAAGTTACAATTATAACATATTTTATGTGATTATGTAATTTCAAAATAAACTCATAACTATAGCCTATTTTGTATAATTATATGAATCAACCATAAACTCGTATAACTTATTTTGTATGATCATTGGTTAGTTGATTAAATAATTCAACCATAGATATAAAAAATCACAACTATAACTCAATTTGTATAATAGTTAATTATATAATTCAAGCGTAAATTAACTAATCCATTTTGATGATTACATAATTCAATTTATAATATATATAACCCAATATATAATAAATACTAACTTTTTATTCAAATTTCAGTATATCTTAATCTTAAATTTCAAACAAAAAAAATCTCAAATTCTTAATCTAATTTTGAATTTCAAATAACAAATGAATAACCTCAAATTTATAATTTAATTCAAAATTCCGCTTTCTAATCATTATAGAAACATATCCAATTCTAATTTCCAAACATAACCAATTCATAAGCCATATACCACAAGTCCACAAGACCACAACACAAGCAATAACATTATCAATTTATCAATTATCACACACAATTATAACATATCTGTACTTGCAAAGTCAACCTTGGCTTTATCTTTATCATAGGCACAAGCCCATAACACTAGAATTTTACAACACAACACAACACAAGGTGACAGTGGAGGGTGATGTGGTGTAATGGTGGAGGATCGAAGGTGGAGCCTGGAGGACGACTTGTGATGGGGCACAAGGTGTGTATGGTGTAATATGATGGTTGGGACTGCTACAGGTTATAATGGGCGTTAAGAGACTCAAGACTGTTACAAGTTGCAAGAGATTAGCAATGATGATGGCAACTGACAAACTATAGCAAGGAGATGGGTTATGAAATATCTTAGTGTAACATACCACTATCATAGAGCATATGCCTGAACATCCAGAGGACATTCGAAAACATACCTTATGAGAATGACATGTTAGAGCAATCACGTTCACTTGTTATGGCATCACACATAGCACAAGTAATTTAACAATATCAAAATGCCTCATTTCATTCACAAAATGAAACTTACTTGTCTCATAACACTACAATTCCTAGTTCATATATTTACATCACTTAACATTTGAGCGTTTAGAACTTCATTCAAAACATTTAAAATGAAATGAGAAGCTAAATCAAAAAGTCCTAACTAGACTCTTCAAAATCAGTTGACTAGACCTTTGAGCCATTTTTTTGTCCCTAAAATGTAGGTACTATATTTTTACTTTATCACCTTAGGAGCTAGAGCTCCTTTAGACTTGAGAAACAATGTTGCAATTTTGATGAGTTTGTGAACTCAATGAGTGGACTATCATTGATGCCCTCACTCATGTCAGAACATAATAATAATTATAAAGTTCAATTCATCAATTATAGCATGTATTCAGTAATTCATACACATCACATTCTTCATAGATTTAAACAATTCAATATTTCACTTTATTTTAATAAGGCACGTTAATTCAATCATTCAACAAGACATATTAGTTCGATCATTTAATATATAAGAATGCATATACAAGTGCACATGTGACTCCATTTTATTTTCACTTTGTTATGACCGAATGCCTATACTATCTCGTACCTATGGCAGATATTGAGCTCATTTCTGTCCCGTATCCGTTGTGAATGCCGGACTCATTGTATCTGAACCTGAGGCTCTTTATCACATTTCTGAGCTTAAAGCTCTTTTTCACACGTTGGCTACTCCGATCATAACTCCTTCATGTGTTCATGCATTTCAATGTAATGGGATGCAACAATTTACAAATTATACACTCAGTATTCCTCATTCGATGTATGCAAGTCATATATCGCTTTCTTCAGATCTAAGTTCAATATTTGCATTCCACATTTTCATATATAATTAGAAAGCACTTTCAATACATTCTCGAATATCAAACTCTTGAGATCAACGATGTTCGAAATCATCACATTCATATAACTAACAATTCAATAATTAAAAGTTAATTAAAATCAATTCATTTATAGTGAGAAGCATCTAGGTTAACTCACTACACATATAAATCAAATAGAAGCACACATATAATTGAGTTTACACATCTACGTTAACTCACTGTACGTTCTAAATAAGCTATTGCCTTGATGATCCGGGAATGTCTGAATGCTAACAATCAATTTGTGCTTCTTTTATCATGCAATACACACATAATTCACATATTACTAAGTTGATCAATCATATAATTATTCAACCATGCACATGTACATGTTGAATGTTGAATGTATGCTCAATTGACTCTTCCCAGATAAGTATCCTTAATCACAAATCTTAATCATTCAAATATTATAGTTTGTACATAACTTTTTTGTAATTAGGTTATGACTTAAGTAAGTTTGATTACTCTAAATTCATCTCTCATACATTCACCAATTCTTTTCAAATGCTTTATATTCACACAATTTCCCCAATTCTCATTCATTTATACCTAATTCACATTGTTCATATCCTTTGGAACACATTTGTATTCATAAGAACACCTTTATTCCTTTAATGACTAATAAATTCTAGATGTAGGTACATTGATGTCAAACAATCTATTCCTTAAGTTATATGTCACGACCTGATACCACATCGAACCTATGACAACAGCTGCATACCTGGGCTAAGCACACTCATAGTATCCTTAATCCGACTATGCAAGGCTAACTGAATATATCTTATCTTTTTTAAAAGAAAATTGGGCAGCATAATAGCTATATTTTAAAAATCTCAAAACTCACTTAAATACCTGCAAACAAATTTTTAAACACACTTCTATATTTACATCCAACCACAACTTTAGGACTTTAAAGTTCACTCAAGGCAATCTCAATAACAGTATCAAAAGTTCATACATAAAGTCATTTACAACAACAAAATAGTCTAGAGTTAAATTTATATAATCATAAATTATATCAGCATAACCAATCTAATAAAAATAGTAGAACAGTTCATGAGCTACTATGCAACTAAAATCCAAGACAAAAAACTAACCACGTGCAGTAATACTCCGAAATGTCAAATGACCGCATGATCCACTAAGAGCTTCAAGCTCACTAAATTAACCTGCGTGGTTGGAAAGCGGAGGGGGTGAGTACATTATGTACTCAGTGAGCAGGAAAAACATATATCACAAATAACACTCAATGTACACCAAGAAAATGTAGATAACCAATGAAGTGAAACATACATCACATAGAAACACATAGGCCTAGCCTATGACTCAACGTATACTGGTTAGAAAACATATTGGCCTAGCCTATTAATCACTCATCTGGTGAACATAGATTCTAGTTCTAGTACACAAAAGTAGAAAAATATCACATGTATAAATCAAAACTTGTCCAAAAACAAATCCCAGAATAAGCCAAAACAATAATTTGTGACACCACTAGTAGGCCAAACTAGTGTGCACACCCACCGATCCTCGATGTTGGCTCGATTTTCATAACAAATCCCAGAATAAACCAAAATAATCATGTGTGACACCACTAGTAGGCCAAACTAGTGTGCACACCCACTGATCCTCGATGTTGGCTCGATTTTCATCTATGGTGAGTCTGGGCTACAGTCGACAATAGTATCATGACCCTTGGTGATGACCTCGTCAGTCTGTGGAATCACCTACAAGTCCCGTAGAAAGGTGTTGATATGGGGACTCGACTTGTATGTACCAGCATCAAGGCTATAGGGTCGCTTAATCAGTTGTGCCTAGCACACGATTGGCAAATCATTACCTCACCAATCACAAAAATCATATAGAAATATTAAGTACAAAAATCAAGTAAGGCACCATGCCTTTATTTATCGCTTCAACCGATAAAATGAAATCTTGTCATAGCTCTAAGATAAAAGAGAACAAAAACATACAGCATTTATGACTCGATTATGCATATGTAAATTTCAAAACATTATTTCTTGCAATAAAAGTCATCTTTTGTACTCTAAATGCAAAGTTGTTCAAAACAGTGTCGTTTCGTAAATAAATAAGCATATTAGCATTTATTTGAGATTCAATTCTACTATGCATTACCTAGGTTCAAAATTCACATACAAGTCATCATACATGTCTTAGGATGATCTAATCCCATATGAGAAATATGTTTTTTCCCAACTCACCTCAAAGAAGGTGTATACTCCTTTAACTTCAAGAATTCTCAGTACGAGCTCCTTGATTCACAACTTCCAAGCCTTTATACATAAAAAAACACAATGTATTTATTACTCAAACATATATGTCATATTGATAGATTATCACATAAGTGTATAAAATATAATATCACTCTCTTTAAGCTGTAGGATTTGACCATTAATCTCCTCACATGGTTACTTCCTTACTATTCACATTAGCTTTTCTCTTACATTTTCTAAGGCATTTAATGCCTTTAATCCAATACTTAATTATTTCAAAACATAATCAAGCACATTTTTATCCAAGCATATTAGGCCATTATTCATCGATCTAAGCAACAATTCAAGTTTACTCTAAATAAACATGAATGCCGTTTTCAATGTATATCACTACAAATCCTTAAATCCTAAGCCAAGTTTACTTATGGTTCAGCCTGATTCTGACGAGGCTGCACGTTGCCGTTTGGATCCATGAACTTGACTGTCTCTAACAAAAGTTCCTGTAAAACAAAGCAAGGCACGTCGGGGGTTGATCACCGGTAGGCCCCTCCGACGCTCAAGTTAGTCTTTTTGGTGAGGGTTTGATAGCTATGAATAGAGAAACTAGGATTCTGATCACGTACCCGTATCATGGCGAAACTATACCTTATATATGGGATGGTTGCTAGGTTTAAGTCTTTACATATGCATGGGAGACTTCCACCTGCGAGTGG
>JANIJH010000008.1:57205070-57215672 GCA_024520975.1 Erythroxylum areolatum | reverse complement strand
ATAGAGGAAGTGAAGTTGGGAAAATTCCAAGTTTTTCATGAGGGTAACATGTGTATTCTGAATTCCAAGGAAAAACTTAATCGATCTAGTTAGAATTAACCAAAGTTTCCTTCAAGAAAGTTGTAGTTCATCTTTATAGCTTTCCAACGATAGAAAGTATACAATTTTTGGATATCGAAGTTGAGAGATATGATCGTTTGAGTAGGTGATGTTGCATAGGATATGTATACCGAATAACTAGAATATATGAAGTGATATCGCACTAAAAAGAGTTGAATTTGGGAAGATTATGAAGAAAGGGGATGTTAGGATGGGTTTAGGATCCTTTGGAGGGGTTTTGGAGGGTGAAAATTTCGTGACACCCAAAGGTTACACGGCCTGCCCGCGTAAAATCACACGGGCTGTGTATTTTTGGCGTAGGAGCACATTTTCACCTGAAGGTTACACGGTCTGCTCGTGTTAGTTTACACGGTCTATGTTTTGACCCTCCAAATGACAGAATTTCATTTCAGAGTCTTCACAAAAGTTGTAGATCTAGAAGTTTTCTTTCAAACCGTCTAAAAACAAAGTCAATCTAAGACCTGTAGTGAGAGTTATGGCAATTGCGCCAAGGCATGTACAATATGAGTAAGGACACGAACATGTTGGATTTGTTTGGCCATAACTTCTTTATCCGACCTCCGATTGAAGTGATTCTTAAAGCAATAGTTTCCTAAGACCTTTAGCTAACTTTTCATAAAAATTTATAGCCATTGGGGATGAATTCAAAAAGATTGATGAAAAGAAAGTGAGGGATTGGTTGGAAGGGCAAGACTTGGTTGTTAACACACTTTGGATTTTTAAGCATATCTTGATCTGTAGAGCTCTGATTGAGATGGTTCTTGCTTCAAAATAAACTAGAGACATTGAGCTATAATTTTCTTGAAGGATTCAATTTGTAATTTGAGTTTGGGATTTCTCAAAATCTGTTCTGAAATAGGAAAAATGAGTTTGGTTTTCGTGAATCTGTTGTGTGGGCTCACCCTTGTGGGTTGAGATGTTATGAGAATGTGAGGGAACCGATGATGGTTAAGGAGACTTCATTGGATTACACTCACGTTATATAGTTTTGATTAAGAGTTGGGTTCCGAAATCGGGGCCCAACACTAATTATCAAACTAAAACCATATATCCTCTCCATCCCCTAACCTATATTTGATGTGGGGAAAGAAAAATTTTCTCAACTTGAGTAAATGCTTAAACAACCATGAGAATTCTTTAGAAATGTCCAACTGCCATAGATTATGGTTTTGAAGATAATACTCATTAATCCATTTAATCCACATAGCTTTTTTATCAGTGTAGAGTCTCCATATCCTTTTACCAAACATTACTTTCTATATTTACACAATCGGGATGATCCCAAGCCCTCCTAACCTCTTAGGTATAGTGATGTCACTCCATTTCACCTTGACTTCCTTGCCATTCTCAATTTTCCAGGCCACATGAATGCTTTTAGTATTTTATCTATCTCTTTGGTGACTCTCCTGGGCAAAACCAAATGAGCAGACTAATGTAGATGCATACTATTCAAAATAAATTGATGAGCAATCGGCCAGCAAGAGATAGATATTTGTTTTGCCAAGCATTGATTCTAGCTTTAAGCTATCAATCAAAGGAACAAAATATGAGAATTTAGGCTTACTAGGGGTGATTGGTATGCCCAGATATTTAAAAGGAAGAGAGGAAAACTCAGACCTGACCATGCTCCTGGTCTTTGACATCTGAGGATAAATACAATCCACTTTGCTTGACACTGACTTTCATGCCAGACCAATTAGAGAAAGTATCCAACATACTTAACATCATTTGAATATAGTGGGAATCAACCTTACATAAAAGAATCAAGTCATCAGAATATGTCAAATGAGATAATGAAATATCACCACACTTGAAATGGAAATGAAAACGGTTATTGCATTCCACCAGTTTAGAGATGAGTCTACACAAACCTTCCATGGCTAGAGTGAATATGTAAGGGGATAAAGGATCATTTGCCTAATACCCCTTGCAACTTTAAAAGGGATTGATGGATTGCTATTCACCATAATACTGAGAGAAGTAGACTGGATGCATTGCATAATCCAATTGTTGAATTTATCTGGCACCCCAATAGCTTCTAAAAATGCTTGTAAGAAAGACCAACTTATAGTATCATAAGCCTTGAAAAAATCAATCTTCATTAGACAACTGTTAATATTTTACCGGAGTTATAATCCCCCACTAACCCTTGAAGAAGTAATATATGATCGCCTATACTTCTCCTAGGTAAAAAGGACCCTTGTGTCAATTTAAAGATCTCTAACAAAATTACTTTAAGTCTAGCAGTCAAAAGCTTAGTAATGGTTTTGTATACTGTAGTGCAGCAAGAAATGGGTCTAAAATTTGAGATAGAAGAAGGTTGCTTCTTCTTGGGTATGAGGCATATGAATGTATGATTATGTTCCCTTAACATCCGACTAGAGGAAAAGAATTCCAATATTGCATTAATAAAGAGTTGGCCAGTAATGTCCCAGGTCCTTTGGAAAAAACCCAAGTTGACATCATCAGGCCCTAGAGCTTTTAAGAGATGAAGATTGAAAACCATTTCCTTGAAATATTTATAAGAGAAGGGAGTTGTAAGCATGTTCAGCTGTGCCTGATTAAGATTGGAACAAAAAACATCTTTCATATTAAAACCCTATTGTTGACAGCTTGAGGTGCCTATTAACTGTAAAAAAAATACCCCTGGATATATCTGGTCGGCTCCTATGGTTTAGATATCACATTCTTGCTATTGTCCCATAGCTCAAAGATAGTATTAATGTTTCTTTTAGCCATAAGAGAAGCATGAAAAAACTTTTTTTTGGACTCTCCTCTTTGATCTAATGTAGCCTTGCTTTTTGCTTTAGAACATAATTTTGGTACAACAATTCCTTTTGACATCCTTGCAATTTTCGGGTCTCAATATGCCCTAACTTAGAGCTGATAGGATCCCTATAACAAGCCTCCTGGGCTTCAACCAATTTCTACTTCATTTGATGAGGATTGTCAGGTCCTAGAGCTTTTGAGAGATGAAGACTGAAAAGCATTTCCTTGACATCTTTATAAGAGAAGGGAGTTGTAAGCTGTTCAACTGCGCCTGATTAAGATTGGAACAAAAAACATCTTTCATATTAAAACCTTACTGTTGACTACTTGAGGTGCCCATTAACTATAGAAAAATACCCCTAGATATATCTGGTCAGCTCATATGGTTTAGATATCACATTCCTGCTACTGTCCCATAGCTTAGAGATAGTATTAACATTTTCCTTAGCCAGAAAAGAAGCATTAAGGCCTTGCTTTCTGCTTTAGAACATAATTTTGGTACAACAATTCTTTTTTATATTCTTGCAATCTCTGGGTCTAAGTATGTCTTAACTCAGAGTTAACAAGATCCCTATAACAAGCCTACTGGGCTTCAACCAATGTCGGCTTCATTTAATGAAGATTGTGATTCTTCTCTTTTACAAACTATTTAAAGGCTTGTTTGAATATTTTAAGTTTTTGCATCAATTGGAAAGACTTAGATCCTTGTATCTCCTACCTCCAATAACTACTGATTATATCCATGAAACCCTTCCTTTGGCTTATAAAATTGAAATACCACAAAGGGGCTCCCATTCTTACTTGATTCGTCAACTTCTAAATAAGTATAAAGCATGATTAGAAAAAAAAAATTGTCCCCAAAATTTACAAAAGAAGGAAATTTACTAAGCCATAAATGGTTCATCAAGGCTTTATCCAACTTTTTACAAATTAATAAGTGTCCTTGTTGATTATTTGTCCAGGTATATATTCTCCTAATACCCCTTAGGTCAATTAGATTCACTTGTTGAAATAACTATGAAAGTTCTCTACCCGTCCCCATTAAGTAGCTAGCACCACCTTCAATCTCACTAGAATTCAGCGAATAATTAAAATCATCCACTACTAGCCACAGATTCTGCATAAATGATTGTATTTGAGCTAAATTTGTCCATAACTTTGCTCGTTGAAATGCAAAATTGGAAGCATAAATTATGGTAACTTTAAAAACCAAAAAACATCCCTTTAACTGGCAATGTAAATGCAGGAATTGGTCACTAAAACTGCTACAAGTAACCTCAATATAGTTAGTATTATATAGACAAATAATATGCCCATTGTAATGTTAAGAATAGTTAGTAACATTGCGAACCCAAAAAAGACAGGCCCAACTGGACATACTTAGCCTTTATTTTAGTCTCTAAAAGACCCACCAAAATAGGTTTCTTTTCATAAACCAAATCCCTTACCATGAGTTGTTTCAGAGGGTTGTTAAGCCTGTTGTGTTCCACACAAGAATAAAAATCTAAAGGGGAAGCCCCTTTAGGCTTAGCTTTCTTCCTGGCTAGTCTTCTTCGAGAAATATTAGGAGTTATTTGACTCTCGGTATTTGTCTAAATTTCCCCTAAGAGTCAAGTAGATTAAGGCACTGTTCTATCACCATACTATTCTCCTCCATATCCCCTGTAGATTGAGAAGACTCAATAGAAACTTACGGATGAATCTTAACTTTGCCCTAGTTGCATCCTGTGATCCCAACTGATGATTATCTTCCTTCTACACCATATTGGTATTCACCTTTGTGTCAGCTAATGGATAAGATATTACCCGATTATGAGTACCTTCAAGCGTATACTGATCCAATCAACCTTTACCTGTGTATATTGATTCCAAATGATCATTTACCAACTGCAAATTCGTAATATTAGCCAATATATCAACATGTTGATTAATCACTACTTTTCCCTCATGGTTTTCCATATTTTGGGCAATAGCTGGGGGGCTATATCGAACCTGCCCATCATCTCCTCCAGGAATTTCAGTGGATGGATTCGTGTCTATTACCAGCTGACACTCCACCTTATTGGCAATATCAGAAGTTGAAACCTCGATTGCCAGTAACTCTTCCTACCAACCAGTATTAAATTTCCTACCTGTAGGAACCCATTGTTTCATCACCTTTTGGGGTTTCCATGGGTAAGATAACTTGATGTCCGAAGGCTCCCACTCCCTTGTAATACCAAGCCTTATAATAGATTGTGACTCTAACAGTTGGGCATTCCTACATACGTCGACACAGATTTGAGCATATCCTATACGGTCTGTATTAGAAGTTTGGATATCCATGCTTAAAGGCTTACCTAAGGAGTTGGAGAGAAAACTCAGGTCTTCCACCGTCCAAAACTCCAAAGGCAAATTATGGAAGTAATTCCAGATTGGAACCACTTTAACACACTTATTGTTAAACTCATCCCTAGGTCTTCTACACAAACATTGGTTGGCCTCCAATATTCTATGGTCCCATTTCCAAAATCTTAGACAAATTACTATCCACCGCAAATTTAAACAGGATCGTACCATCTTCCATTAATAAGGTTTTCTCCAATCCTTTATTGCCCCATCGCACAAAAGGCCAGGAGCTAATGACTTAAAGCACAACGTGTTTGGTCCAAAAGGAACCTACCAATGTCGAAGACTAGGCCCTCGCACCTATTTGTAATAGTTCAATAAGGGAACAGATTCACCCTTCTTTTATGACCTCCTAGAAATGCTTCATTGGGATCTTATTCTGGCGCAAGTTAAGTTTCTTGTTCTCTCAACCTTTCTAAAGCAGTCGGAGCACCTATCGAGGGATACCTACTAGAGGAGCTCTCTCTCTTCCCAAATGATGCAGATTTCTGAAAGAGAGGTGGAAAATCCTCTAAGAGCTTGCTAAAAGGGACATCATCGAAGAGGAGTCAAGGATGGCCTTTGAAAGGCCCTCCATGATAGAGGGAACCTCTATTAGGTTCCATTCAAAAGGGGGATTCAGCCGGAGAAGAGGATAATAGGGCTCAAAAGGTGGAAATGACAACGGTAAAAGTATAAGAGATGATGCACGTTAAATTGTATATTTTACATGTGTGATATTTCATATGCAGTTTTGTGTTTGATGAGATGAGCAAAATTAAATTCATCATTAAAATATTAGGTACATATTGAGAACATGATTGATGCCTTTAATTGTTATAAGAATAAATCAGAGTTTTGTTTATTATTAGACCTATTGAGAAAACTTAAAGCCACTTTAATCGGAATATGTTTAGTCTTATGATAGTGGGTCTTAATTAAATTTACGTAATTTGGATGAGCAAACTCATGATCACATGAATTTAAAGGCAAAGTTAGGAATAACATATAAGATATGTTTTGGCAAGAGTTGTCACCTAACAGATCTAGGAGTCATATAAGATGTGATTGATAAAGTTCTTATCTACCTAATTTAAGTTTATTTGGTTTGTTGATCAAACTTAAGATCAAACATCTTTGAATGGGATACTAGCCCATTAGAAGAATATAGTAATCTTTCCGAATAGTAATAAGGGATATTATTTTGAATAAAATGGTGGGAATAACCAAATATATGATTAAAGTCTTAATCTCATTTGGTAGTCATGACATCTAATTAATTACTTTCTTTTCTTACATTTATATTTTGTTCCTAGTCGAATTTTCCTTGTTTAATATAGTAGATACTAAGTTAGTAAACCAAATTTCTTAGACATAGGATATGTTTGAAAGAGTTATCAAAGTTAAATAGAAAATTGTATGCCTATTATGTTATTTCGCTATAATCCCTATTGAGGACTCAATAACAAAGTTTTAAAGTTGTGTCAAAATCTTATGGATGACAAAATGTAATGAAAATTTGAGTTAAATAATATTTTGCAAACTTTAATGACAATATGTAAGATATCCATCAACACCATTATAGCAAGATATAAGAGGTTGCATAAAGTACAGGTAAAAGGTATACCCTAATGAAATTGTTCCACTTAATTTAGTCTACTAAAGCATAATTGTGGAATACAAATTAAAGACATTTGCTAAAATGATAATAGTTATCATTAGAAAAAAAATGATTGCATAACTTTTCTTACTTATGTTTCATATGATACAAATAATATATATTTCTAGTTCATGCTTATGAGTATTTGATAATGAATTTAGATTCAACATTATTATAATATTCAAAGCATGATAAGAAATAGATTGTTAAGTAAAAGTAGTTGATCCAATTTTATACAAATAGTTTGTATGTGCTAAATCAAAGGAGACTTTTGCTTATAAATTGCAAAAATAAAAGTTGGATAATTGAGACTATCCTTTTATGTCATGTTATTTAAATCAACATAATGAGAATCGTAAAGTTACATACAAGGATATGTGTATCCTTTTGATTATGAATCATATAGAACTTGTCAAGTTGAAGAATAACCAAATTAACCTTTGGTAAAAGGATCATGATATTATTGAATTGTTAAATTTATACATGTAATGTATTGGATGGAATAATAATTCATAAAAACACAATACTTATATTTCATTAGATTATTAATGACTTTGATATATATGTATCAAATGAAATAATGCTTTAAAATTTTGAAAAGTTCAAATTGTTCAAATCTATGTAGAAATTAAGCATTGAGAATGTGGAAGCACTTCGATGAGATTGCTGTAGTGAGTTATAAATTTTTAGTTATCTATAGGAATGATGTTGTTTAGTAAATACCTTCATAACAAAAATTCATAAATAGTATGGATTCAAGTAAGAAGGAAAATACAATATGAGATATTATATGATGAAATATTATTTTTCCTATAGCTATATCTAGTACAATGAGTTACCTTCAATAGTTCCAGTTAAATCAATTAGCAAGATTTCATATTAGATGCTTAACTGAAGCATGTATTATACCCTAAGGATTTGATGCTTAACTGAAACATGTATTATACCCTAAGTTTAGAACTAAATTGGGTAATAAAATGTTATAAGATATCCAAAAGGTTGGATTGTTGCGGCCTCAACCATGGATCGTGACCAACACTAAAAGGTCTAGTATAATTTTGACTTTTTCAAAGACTTAACATTTCATATCTAATATGAAATCTTGCTAATTGATTTAACTAGACCTATTGAAGGTAAGTCATTGTACTAGACATAGCTATAGGAAAATTCTGTCAAATCCTTATATTCGTAATAAAAATAAGATTCCAAAATGATCAAACTCATACTTTTAACAATAAATTAGTTCTAACGATATCCAATTCTCAATATGCTACAATGTCGAAGTAGTTAATACAAGGTAAATTCAACATATACAAGGCTACTGCAACTCTAGAGTCAAAGGTCACCAATAAGCATACATCGAATCATCGGAAAAGAAGACTGGCTAAGTACCTTATTACAAGAAATCTAAAAAGAAGATTATGAAAGATAGTTGAGGGGAGTCAGACCTCACTGAGTGAATTAATACTATGGTTTCGTTATGCACTCCTAAGGATTTCAAATATTATATTTATATATATTGTTACATCTATAAATGTGATTTCATAACATAATGATAAACATGCATGCATTTCCTATATCAATATCATGTCACATAATCATAACAATCACAAAACCCAAATAATAGTGGAGGACTGATGAATGACCCTATGATATGCCCCTTACCTATATACTATAGCCATAGGGGCTCTCTTGTTTTACTTAGGTCATTTAGTTTGAATATAGTGGATTGTCATCCGAGAGCCACACTTAACTGAACTGCCATAGCCTCACTACAACATAATTGTCATTTGAGAGCAAGCTTGACTGAACTGCCACAATCATGCCACCGTATCATGTACCATACATAGATTGCGTCCAAGAGCAAGCTCGATCGAACTGCCTAACTTTGTTGTATCTAAATCAATGGATCCAATACTAAACCCAATTCCATTCTCGACCAATTGACTCACTATATGCATAATTTGGTGATGCCTACTAGGTAGCTCATACCATAACAATCCTCTACATCATCACATATCAAGACAAGAATAACAATGCATTAAAAATATGTATACATCTGTGCATAAGATAATGATGATGATTTTCATTATGATTATGATAATGAATTATAATGTGTGTTCATAACCATAAATATTAACTTACAAGTAGAATGCACTCCTTTGCTCCTAACCTAATGTATCGAACTGGAAGGTTATGCTCCTAATTGGTCTATAGAAAGAAAAATAGGAATGACTATTAGGATTTAAAACCTAAACCAATTTTAGGTACCTCGAGAATATGATCATGACTTAATACTAAGGAGATCTATTTTTATTTAAAAACAGTGATGACATATTTTACGATGAGCCTATTGAAAATTCAGTAGAGTTTCCCTTATAAAAGGGACATCCCCCTTCTGAAAGAAGGGTCATTCTTGCAATAAAAATACACTTCTATATCCACCAGTAACTACAGCTCAATTTGGGTCTCCAAACTATATATCTATTCTCAATTGAGTCCACATTTTCATCACAAAATCTATAATAATCCAATTCAAAATTCAAGCATACCAATTTCTAACCCATACACCCTCATCTATATTCAATACATCATGATATTCTCAATTCTAATCAACAATAACTCGATTTAATCAATTTCATGCATTTATATAAGAACATAACCCTTTCTAAATTTTTCTCTCACAAAATATGAAAATTTTCAATTCACGACTTTTATGAAAATTTATCCGTATAATATCTAGGAATTTTAAAAATTATTTTTAGTTATTTCTAGGCTAGTCGAAAAATCACCATCGTCATCAAAGCGTAGGATACACAAGCTAAAGCCGAAGAGGGTGGTGAAGAGAAATGATGAGCTTGCCTCTAAGAATCCATTGGCATTGGTCTTGCATTGAAACTTCTCCCGGTTTGTGAGAATCGAAGGTTTAAAGCTTAAAGGTAACCCATTTTCGTTCACCAATAAAATGGGTTGATTGGTTTTGACTTCTCCTACTTTCCTATGCTTTTAGATATGATGGTGGTGTTAGTTTTTCCTAGAAATGATTAAAAAAAATGAGATCAATAACTTACCTAAATGAATCAAAATTTCCATTTGTGATTCCTCCAAATCTAGGTCTTTTTTATAAAATAAGTTGAGGAGTTTTTAAAAATATCTTGAGAGCTTTCCATAGAGTCTTAGATCGCCTGAAATGGTGGTCAGATAGTGAAGGTGTGAGTGTCAAAAGTTGGGAGTGAACATGTAGCGCCCCCTTACCGTAAGATACGCACCGGGACGCCCGTGGGTCGTTCCGACGCATAACCCACAGCAAGGAAGTGCTACGATCGAAACTATCGCTAAATACTCGTATGGCATCAATACAATTTAAACCGCATTATGCAAATCACTAAAATTTAAAACCATAATAATCTTTCATTTCATAATATCAATCCGAAATATAGACAAGTCTATCAGTCCCCTAAAGTCTCAATACAATATCCCAAAAAGGAAACTGATAAAAACGTCTATACTAGGCCATCCCAAAAATCGTCCCAGCTGACCGACCTGTGTGCCATCTCTTCACTTGATCACGCACTCACACGGCAGGAAAATCTATCACGGGAGCTAGAATCCTACTGACGCTGCCCTGAAAAATATATTGCAATGTTGGGTGAGTTTGCGAACTCAGTGAGAAACCATCATCGATG